>JAQZBX010076518.1:0-14412 GCA_029593785.1 Cabassous unicinctus | reverse complement strand
GTTTCTTGAGTGCAAGAAAATTTGAGATAGGTTCATGTAAGCTGTCAGGAAAATCTCCTCTTTACAAACTTTTTGAAACCAACACAAAACTTTAAGAGCTAACGTAAGAAGCTTGGGTTTTTCCTTATTCATAATTGATGGAGAAAACGTTCATGTATACCACTGATGGCAAGTTCTATAATTGGGGGCAGGAGGGACTTTGGTAGTACATCTCAGAACCCATTGTTGGGAAAAGCAATATGTTATCAGAGGGAAAACTATGTGAAAGCAACACCTTTATTTGATTTACACAAGGTCATTTCAATTGCCTGGCTGTGACTTACAATTATGTGAAAACTTGTTAAGATACCAGTGTGTGTCCTACCTAGGCTGCACTGGGCTGCGCTGGATCCCAGGTGTCGGTGTTATTTAAAGCTCCATACTTGATTCCAGTATGAAGCCAGGGTTGATAACCACTGATCTAATATTAGCTTTTTGCTTCTTGAACATGTTATTTTGATAGACCTGACTAATAATGCTTTAGAAAAGCTAGAAGATCAATGGAGCAGGAGTAGAAGGACTAAAGGAAAAAGTAGTAGGAAAACAGTTTGGAGAGGTAGCTGAGAAAATATCATACAGGCTCTTACAGATGATGATAAGGAGTTTAGATTTTCACTCAAACTTAACTGATGGAAAGACTTGTGCCATTTTAATTAATCAGCAACCTATTGTTTAATGTTTGTATGAGTTCACTGCCTGGTGTTGGCCAAAAGAGGATTTCAAGTGTGGAGGAAGGGAGAATATTGCAGTAACTTTAGCAAGAGATGGTTTTATTTTAGACTTCATTGTTACACAGGAATTGTTGACAAGTGGTATTCACATTCATTATATAATGTTTTGAAGGTAGAGTAAACAGGACTTCCTGATGGTTTGGATGCAAGGTATACAGGAAAGGTATTGAGATAAATGGGTGTATTGGGAGATATGAGAAGAGTTGTGGCATAAGACATAGAAATTAGGTGAAGAAACAGTTCAAATTATCACTGTGAATCTGGTATGAAGGAACAAGGAAGAACAAAACACCATGGGACTGGAGAGATTCATTGTTCCTGGAGAGTAAGTGAGAAATAAGAAAGAGACTGAATGAGTTTGAATGCATATAGAACAAAGAACTGAGACTATGCTTCTTCTGACTTATGGCCCTGAAGAAGGTTATGCTTCCCAATTTATAGAAGGTTTACCTATGTAGGAGTGATGTCTGCTTGTCTGAGAATCACCCATTGAACCTATTTCCTCAAGCATTTGTGTCATGATCTGACTAAGGGTGGGGATATGTTTGACCACCAGGAGCCAAGATTCCATGGCCTTATTAAGGACACTAATAGGTTAAGTCAAATCCCATATATGTTAGCAGAGTTAAGCTGGGAGTTGCAAGACAATCAGTGCAGAATACATGGACCTCAGAATCTCATTTTCAAATGCATTGCAACTCTCCTGTCTCTGAGGGACATCTTTTTAATCCTCTTATTTCAAAGTGTGTTTTAATGCTCATTGATGTTGCCTATTCTTGGAATGCATACAATTTATTTCTTTTTTTACATCTGGAAAATTCTTTTTCTCTTATTAGGGAATATGAAGGTGAAGATAGTTCCCAAAAGCAATGACACCGAGACAACTGAGTTTATTCTGCTGGGACCGACCAGCTGGCAAGAGCTGCAGTCCATTCTTTTTGTGGTATTTCTCCTGATGTACCTCATCACTCTGACAGGAAACTTTGGGACGATTTTACTGATAGAATCATTCCCCATTTGCAAACCCCAATGTGCTTTTTCCTCACACATTTATCTTGTGTGGATATTTTTTACTCTACTAATGTCTCTCTTCAGATGCTTGTTAACTTCTTATCTGAGAAGAAAACAATTTCCTTTACTGGGTGTCTGGCACAGAGTTTTGTTTTTGTGACCTTGCTCCTTACAGAGAAGTATTACATGCTTGGTGCCATGGCCCTATGAATGGTACATGTCCATTGGCAATCCCCTGCCATTTGGCAGCTGAATGTCCAGGCCAGTTTTCATCTGCCTGGTCACCTTCCCCTACCTATGGGGTTCTATGCTGGGTACAATGCAGATAGTATTGACCTCCCACTTGTCCTTTTGTGGATCCAAAACCATCAACCATTTCTAGTGTGCCAAACCACCCCTCAATATTGACATGCTCTGACACTTACATAAAGCTAACAGCCTTATTTGTGTCTGCTGGGATAAATCTCACAGCTTCCCTGCTCATCATCCTCATCTCCTACATTTGCATTTTCACCACCTTCATGAGGATCCATTCCAATGAGGAGCAGCGCAAAGCCATCTCCACCTGTGGCTCCCACCTGACAGCTGTCACTATGTTCTATGGGTCCCTACTCTGCATGTATCTGAGACCAGCGAATGAGCGGTCTGTGGAGCAAGGGAAAATTGGAGCAGTGTTTTGTATTTTTGTGAGTCCCATGCTGAGTCCATTTATCTACTCTCTGAAAAATAAGGAGGTGAAACAGGATTTGAACAGCGTGTTCATGAGAAGTCTTGGTAAAATGGACGAAAGTTCAATTTCTGTAGTTTCCCAATTTAAAAAAAAGATGAATATCAAAGTCAATACAAAATTTCTGCCCCCCCCCCTCGGTACTGCATGAATGTAATTCTTGAAATAACAATATATGCTGAGCTTGGGATTGAGTGAGAGTCAAATTGAAATAATGAATGTGAAGTGATAGGAAACACAACAGCAGAAGTCTTCTGTTTATGATAAATCAGGGTTATATTCATACTGAACATCTCTGAGCTACTCTTATCATCAAAGTGAATTCGCCTATAGATTTCTCCTGAATCAAAAAGTGATTTACATCCATATGATATATTATATCATTTCCTTTAATGGAAGTGGACTAACTTTTCATAAGGAACTCCTGTTTATAATTGCAGGCTTTTTTCCTCACTACACCTTCATTGCATTTTTTGATATGAATTTTATGTGAATTTAAAAGCATGTTTTATTATTTCAAAAAAGAACCTAATACATTCCCTGTTTTTATGACATAATGATTTGTTTCATCATTTTTCTTTAATCAAAGAGAGTCCTTTCTTAATGGGAAATGCCAATTCTAATTAATAGTTTTTCTTTATGGCTGAAAGGTTTTATATTACTGTGCCCTTATAATAGCATTTAAAATTATTTACTATTTAATTTTATTAATAAAATTTATTACCTTCCATTTCTCATCTAACACATACTATTTTTAGCACAACACCTTCTCTAATATGCATGAAAATTGGATTTTAGTGTTTTACAGATAACTGCATCATAAGCACATTCCATATTTTGTTATATTCTTTGAAATACAGTTTTTTCTTAAATGCCTAATATAATTTAGTGTTACTAATATGCCACATTCTATAACATCATTGAGAGGAAGTTTTCATTTTTTTCTCTCTCTTCATGGAAATCTTCATAAATAAAAGCTGTTGCTTCTTATCAGTTATTATACTAAAATAACTGTCCACAATTTCTTTTCTTATATCTTTTTATATTGCTTTCTTTGGGCAGGGGGATGTGTGAAACCCAACCACCAAATGGGTACTCTTATTTCACTACCTCCTCAACAGTATTGGCAGTTTTTATTTTCATTTTGTAAATGTGATAATTTAATAGATATAAAACCAACACAAAAAACATTCATGCATTCTATAACACTTATGAGTACTCAAATTCCATAAATTTATTTTCTTACTAATGCAATTGTATTCTACTGTGATGATAATGTTTAAGCTTGAGGGGAGGGAGGACATTAATTTCCAGGAACATTTTTTGGAGAAGTAAGTGTATTTAGGAAAGAAAGTGAAATTTTGTGTTCAAAATGAAGAGAGTGTAAACTGAGGTATTGACGATGACTCACCTCTCACCCTTACCAGACAAATAATCCTATGTTTACCCCTGAAGAATTTCAAAACATTCAGGTGCAGAATTCAGTGTCTGTTATAGAGCAGGTTTTTTTCTCCCTGTTGTTTACTATTTTTGTATTCAAGTGCCAATATTAATAAATAAAAATTCTTTTTTATATTCTAAAATCTGGACTATCTTGATAATGAATATTTTTTTGTTTTTGTTGCTTAAAAAAACAATAATTGCTCATTATGGAAAATTTTTGCATAGACTTATGTTTTTCCTTAATCTTATTGTTCTACAAAGTTGATTATAATATATATATATATATATATATATATTACACTATATATATATAGTAAACTATTTAAAAAAATATTATATAAAAATCTTTGTCATTTCCTTGACAGGGAATTTCATAAAAAAAACATTTTAATGACTATATAACATTCTAATCTAAAATATTATCACCCATCATTTACAGAATGTTATACAGGGGACTAATAATTCTTTACAGGTTCATTTGTGAAAATTAAAATAAATAGTTATACTGATGAATGAATAAGCAAAATATGGTATATACATACAATGGAATATTACTCAGCTGTAAGAAGGAATGAATTATTGACACATGCAAAAATACGGATGCATCTTGAAGACCTTATGTTTGCTGAAGTAAGCCTGTGAGTGTGGAAGATAGGTTATCAGGTGACAGGAAGGAAGTAGACAGTGGTGAGCTGATGCTCAATGTGGGCAAAACCCATGATAATGTGCAAATGAGTGCTTTGACAGTAGATGGGGGTGATTGTGGTGCAGGGGTGTGAGTGGAGTCCATTTGCCCCATGGGATCTAAGCTTCTCTCAATCATACGCAGAGTGTGCTTCACCATCTCAAAATCCTCAAGATAGAGGAATGAACAAACATAAGGAGGGAATGCAGCTATGACCTAAAGTAGACTTATTATTGTTCTAGTAATGGAAGAACTTGATATGACCTAAGCCTTTTGAGCAGACTCACAGAACTTGTAACATTGATATAAAGACAGTGGTCACCAGAATTTCTGAGGGGTGGGAGAGAGACAGGTATAACATGGGCATTTTTGAGACACTGGAATCATTCTGCATGGTATTGAAATGACAGATACAAGCCATTTTGCAGTTTGTCAAAACCTATAAAATTGTACAGTGCAAAGTGTAAAACATAATGTGAACTTTAGACCATGCTTGTAACAATGCTTCAATGTGTTTTCATCAATTGTAACAAATGTACCACACTGGTAAAAGATGTTCTTAATGGGGGAAACTGTGGGGGTGGGGAGGTGCGGTATATGGGAATCCCCTATATTTTTAATGTAACATTTATGTAATCTAAAGCTCCTTTTCAAATAAAGAAAAATAAATAAATAAATAAATAAATAAATAGTTATATAGAAGGAGGTGCTAAACCATAATTAAATTTATCTAGAGTGATTTTTATTTGTTAGTTTATCTTCAATCCTATCTCTACAATGTTTGTGAGGTAGCTTTCACCTAAAGACTCATACAATGGAAAAATTAAATTATAAACAAAAGTAAACAAACAGAATTTAAAAATGAAATACTGTAAGTACTTCAACTATTTGAGGTAAGAAAGTTGTCAAATCTAAGCTTAAATTAGTCTCTTGAAAGCTTCTGTATTTCTCAACACAAGAAAATTAAAGGAAGAACACAGGTAGGCAAAACATAGAGTACATTTTACACCAATTCTAAAATATGTTTTTCAAATGAATTATAAATTTGGCAATTAGACAGTTCTGGTTGCTAAGAGTGGAAACACAACTACTGCTTTGTACATTGTTTCAGGGTATTATGGGATCTGTAGAGCCAATTAACAGACGCTCTGAACTCTTAGTAAATTAGCCCTAAATCAGAGTTACTACACCTTTCATTTATCCAAAGACCTGGAATGCTATTATATTATATTAGTGATTGAATTAGATCTTTACTTTTGGAAACTAGTAAGTAGACGCTGTCAGTTTATTTTCAAAATTGTGGACCATCACATTGATAGAAGGTAAACAGATGTCTGTAACATGGGTTTGGGAGAAACCTAGAGAAAGCCTACACCTATGATTCACTCAAATATTTAAAAATTTGCCAAAGCAATTAAAATAAATTGTTCTGTACCTCCCATTGGAGTAGAAAATATTTTATCATTAAAATAAAAAGTCCAAAACTACCACCTTATCTTGAATCTCACTAAGGATCCATAAAATTCAGAGGAAATACATTTTCATTGTACCAATCAGGAGATTATAGTGAAAAATTTATCCCCAAATAAGTAAAACATTAAGTTTTTACATGGATTTATGGGATGTCAATCAATTTATTTTTGGAGGATTTTTGTCAAATAAGCCATTTTTAATTTAAATACTAAAATTTTGATTAAAACCTCCTGTCTTCATATTGTTATTTGAGGAGAAATTAACTAGAGTAGTCATTCAGAGTTCATGATGATAAATCATGACTATAGAGTAATAGGTTTGTCTTTTGAAGGGAGTCACTATGTTATCACAAACCCTCAGTGATTACAAATGAACAGATATCTAATCTACCATTTTGTGGAAAAGATTTGCCTTGACTACTTGTTGCAGGGCATGGATCACATCCTTGTTCCTTAGGCTATAGATCAACAGGTTCAGCATTGGGCTTAAAAAAGCATTAAAGACTGCAATGGTTTTGGACTCCTCTACAGACTTCTCAGTTGGGGGCCTTAAGCACATGCAAAAGAGAGTGCCATAAAATATGGTTACTGTTGACAGATGGGAACCACAAGTAGAGAAAACTTTGTGCCTGCCTTCAGCAGAACGCATCCTCAAGTTGGCTGCAAAAATGAAAGGTAGGACAGGACAATGATGAAGAGAGAGCTAGAGAGAGTAAAGCCAGCAACTACAAACATTGTCATCTCTTTGACAGAGGTCAGATCAAGCCAACATTAGAAGAGGAGATTCAGCACAATAGAAATTGTTGATTTCAAGGGAACCAAGAAGGATAAAAGAAAAGTCAGCATTATCTGAGAGAGTCCATTCAGGAAGCCATAAGTATAAAGGACTGTGACTAAAGATATGCAGATGCTCCTGGACATTCTGGTGCTGTTATGGAGAGGGCTGTAAATGGCTACATAGCAATCCAATGCAATTGAAGCAAGGATGTAAAACTCAGTGATCGCCAGCACAATGAAGAGAAGGCACTGTGTGAAGCATCCAGCATAGGAGATGGTCTTTTGGTCTGAGAGGAAATTGTACAGCATATTTGGAGTAATATTGGAGGAATAACAAAGGTCTATAAAGGAGAAGTGGCACAAGAAGAAATACATGGGAGTGTGGAGGTGGGAACTAGTCCTGATCAGCACAGTCATGCACAGATTCCCTGCCAGTGTGATTAGGTAGATAGCCAGAAACACTCCAAACAGGATCCTCTCCAGCACTGGGTCATCTGTGAGCCCCAACAGAATGAATTCAGCTACTGTAGTGTGATATGGGAGGGACATTTTCTCACCGTTTGAAAACTGAAAACAGCAGAAAATGTGAGATTTTTATGCAGTCTTTATTTTTCATTTATTTCACCCCATCCTTATCATTGTTTCCTTGATCTCTTCAGCAATAGATAAATACTGATCTTTTTCAACAAGTACATTAGAATATCTACATAATACATTTTCACCTAATATCTCTTTGTTATCAGTATTTGTTCCTCTGTCTTTCCCTCTCTTTCTCACTCTTTATCCCTCTCTCTCTCATACACACACACTCCTATACAAACACATATATGCCATATGCATACACACATACCCACTTGCATGCATCCATATAGTCACACAATTATAAGTCTTCTTGGAGAATCCATATTTGTTAATTTTTTCAAATTTCATGTGAAAAAAAAATCTAAAGGGAAAGAAAATCCGATATGAAAAGCAGCAAGTCTTTTGCATCATTTAAAGGGACAAAGGAAGAGTATGATCTCTGAGGAACCCTCAGCTCTGATATCTTGTTTTTCAGACACAAATTAGTAGATTAGTGTTCAGTATAGCCTTTTCACTTGAAAACCATTGTTCCCTTGCTTAATTTCATCATAAAAACCATTGCATTATCTAAATTTATCTCTTAAAATGTGGCTACTTTGTCCTCTATCTTTGTAAGTTGAGTCACTCATTTATTCATTTACACTGCAGGGTTTGATTTCTTCTGACCTAGGTTCTGTGGTTATAGTAAAGAGATAGTTCCCTAACCTTGTGGAACACAAAATGTACTAGAGGAAATAGATGTCAAGTATTCGAAAAATATATAACACCAAGTAAAAGCAAATGCATATGAGAGTGCAGTGAAGTATGTTTGAAGCCATTCAGCATTGGGATTTCTGAGAGTTAATATTTCAACAGTAAATAAACCATGCAAGTATCTGGGAAGAGTGTGGAGATGTTTTGGTCCCAAATTTTTGCATCAATAACTCACACATAAAATTGCTTGTTTAGGGAAGCACAGATAAAATTAAAATGCAACCTTAGATTCCAGCTCCAGCACTCTTATTCATTTTGAAAGTAAGACATAGCAGTAATTACTCTTTAAGAATTGTCCCCTAAGCCATTGTTTATTTAATTGTCACATAATCAACAGAAATATTTGATTATAATAATTGATTTTTTGCAAATGCAACAAGTTATTAACATATGACTAGAAAAGTCAAGTGCAATTGATGAAAATAAAATTTCTCTTTCCACATTTGTGGAATACTAATCTCCATGCAAAAGAAGAATATGTATTTTTTAGTGTAGAAATATAGAAATTGACCTACCTGTAAAATCTGACTTACTCATGTTACCAGTTGAGTGAGAGGATTTATAATGTATCCCTTAGGTATATTTCCTAAAGTATTTTAAGAATAATTCTGAAGAAACAATTAAAATATTCTTTTATCTTCTAAGGCATAACTTCAATTTGATATTTTGAGAGGCTAGATTCTCCTTTGAGGCTGAAATCCCTACCTGATATTTGTGTATTCTGCTTGGAGTACATGAGTGCATGGACCTTTAACATAGATAAAGAAATTAGGCAACACTTTCCATAGGATGGAAGGAGGAAAATATGTGTAGGTATGCTTATATATTTATTCTAGAAAAGATGAGAGAATTCCCATCAGAAGGCTTCAGTTTTTTCTTTGTCAACACTGAGAGGAGGTCATTTAAGGAGTGAGAGATGTAGGGCAGTGGGGTTGAAGAAAGATTTGAGGAGAGGAAGAGTCTGAAATAGTCAGTGTTGACAGCAGGAGAGTGGCATGACCAGGGGAAGGAAGGATAAGTACTGCTCAGATCTGAAAGTCCTTTTTAGGATGGACATCATGGATTTACACTGAATTAGACTGCCCTATAGAGTTAATTTTACCAACATGCTTTTAATCAAATCCAGATCCTAGTGCCAGGTTCATTCATAAAATTGATGAATTAGGAGAAAAGCTAGAAGGAGAATAAAGAATATTGAATGATAGTTGGCTCTGCATTTGTTAGAGTATAAGAGACCAAGAGACACTTTTACTTGTGGTGTCTTCTAGGGCAATGATAGTTCTAAGTCAACTCTTGTTCAATGAAATTTATGAATCAAAGTGTAGTCTGACCAATTCAGGAGGGACATCCCTCATTTTGGCAGCCCTCCAAATGATGCATTAAGTTGTGAGAAATCAGTCAGAAAGGCAGTTTTATGTCAATATTATAATGTATTTTGGGGAGTGGATGTGGCTCAAGTGGTTGAGTGCCTTCTTTCCACAGGGGAGGTATCGGGTTTTGACCCTGAGTGCATCTTAAAAACAACAACAACAACAAAAACAAAAACAAGCAAACAAATGGAAAAACCAACTCAAGGGAGCCCATGTGGCTCAGTGGTTGAGCACTAGCTTCCCATGTACAAGGGCCAGGGTTCAATCCCCAGCCCCAGTACCTGAAAAAAAAAAAGTGCATCATTACCAACCTATGAAATTGGAGATTTGAGTGTAACCACAGTAGATTTTTCAAACTGAGGTTGATAGATTGCTTTATCTCAATGTTTCTATGTTTTTTTCCTGGTATCTTACTGTGTGCAGGTTAAAGACTCAGGCAACCCCCAGTGTGTGAGGGTTAAAGACTCAGGCAGTGGCCCAACTGCTGGATCAGCTACTAGCTCACAAAGCCCTTTGTCCCCTGACTCAGCATGCCTTGTATCCAATTCATAAAGTCCTTGGCCCAATACACATAGTCCCTGGGCACAGCAGAAATGATTCCAGGGAGTTGCATTCCGTGTCACTTCTGTTTAACACTTGCGTGATAAACTGTAGCATATAAATAACCCTGTAAATAAAGGGTGGACATGCCTATACATCTGGAGAGGCTTCAGCTGTGCCGGTATGAGCAAACTTCCCTCTCCACCTAAAGTATTTTTCTGCCTACCTCCCTTGAAGGCTCCCGAGGTGGATGTAGTGAACACTTACACAAATTCAGTAATGAAAATGAAGAAAAATAAAATTTTACTGCTTGAAATATTTTTGCAGGATGGAAATTCCTTGCAGGATTTTAGATTTGGTGGTCTTTATTGTTTGCCCTCTTAATGTGCAGGTTCCATGTTTTGCATAATAAGTAAGCACTTGAAGATTTGATTCTCCATTAAACAGGATGAGAACATCAGGTTTGAAGAAAACTTATTCTGAGTATTTATTTATTAATTTAATAATTTTCTGATATACTTTACTATATAAATATGAAAAAATATCAATTTATACACTTACTTTTCCAACAAGAAAGACAGGATTAATAATAACTGAATGAGTAGGCAAAAAATAATGCATTAGGTATTTCACATCTGGAGGGGTAGTGAATCCACATTTTTCATTTTGATCAAATGATTTGAAGTCCACATGTAAGAAAGTGATGTAATTTATTTATATAGCAATGAATAACTTTAGAATGTCCAGAGTCTATATATGTATATGATCCTAACTCAAATAATAATTTTATACATTCTCATTTTATTTTTGTTAGCAAGCCTTCAGAGGGATCTTGTGAGATTATGAATAAAGACATTGCATTCCTTAGTTAATATCAAATTGCTTCATTTGCAATGGCTGAAGTGCGTTGCTAGAAGGACACCTACTGCTTTAGATACAGAAATGGCACAATGGTCACATAGTTGGCTATAGCCTGCAACCTTGTGACTTCTTTACCTATTTTCTGGGTTATTTAACTGGCTTCTTTTAAAAGTAATTGCAAGGTCAGTATTGAACCAGATGTTCTAGTTTGTGTTATAAAACAAGGAAAACAAAGGCATACATCTTAGAAAGGAAGAAATAAAATATTGTTATTCACAGTTGCCATGATAGTTTACGGGGAGTATCCAATAAAAATCTACAAAATAGATATTAAGGTTGTACTTGGTACAGTCAGATAATTACAAAGCCAATATATAAATCTCATACAACTATAAAAAAGCAAATATCAACTAATAGCAAAAATTTTGAATACCATTTAAAATAACATTGAAAGCATAAACTACTTAGAAATAAATATTATAAAATTTGCAAGAGAAATGTACTGAAAACCAAAAAATCTTATAGAAGCAAATTAAATAATATATAAATAATGGAGAAGTATACCACACTTGAGGATTAAAATATTCAATATTATTAAGATTTTACTTCTTCCTAAAGTGATCTATAGCTTCATACCATCCCAATCAAAATTTCAGCAGACATGTTTTTTTTTTAATTGACAACCTGATTCTAAAGTGTGTAAATATATATAGAAAAGAACTAAAGTAGCCATAATCATTTTGAAAAAGAAGAACAAATTTGGAGGACATACACTACCTAATTTTAAGAATTGTTATGAAGATATAGAATCAAAACCATGAATAGGCCTAAGGAAAGATGAATTGATTAATGGTTCAGAATAGAGAGTTCAGAAACAGACCTATTTATATATAATCAATTGTCAGTTGAACAGAGGCACAGATGTGTTTTCATCATTAGTGCTGCAAGAACAATTGTGTATCTATAGAAAAATGTCAACATTAATACCTATATTACACCATACTTTAATATTCCAAAAGTAATTTGAAGTGTATCATAAACCTAAATTTAGAGGCTAAGTCTATAACTATTTTGGAGAAAAATAGGAGATTTTCCCTCTCTAATAATATTATTATTATTATTTTTTTTTTTTGAGGTACTAGGGCCAGGGATTTAACCAGGACTTCGTATGTGGGAGTCCGATGCTCAATCACTGAGCCACATCAGCTCCCCTGAGTTGGTTTTTTCATCTGTTTACTTGTTGTCTGTTTTTTGTTTGTTTTCAGAAGGCACCTGAGGACCAAACCCGGGACCTCCTATGTGGGAAGCAGGCGCTCAACCGCTTAAGCCACATCTGTTTACCTCCTCATTATTTCTTTTTTCTGCATGTGTTGGTGTGCTTAATCATGTCTAATATTTCGCTGAGGATATATTCATTTTTCTTCATTTGTTTTTCTCATTGTTTTTAAGTTTGCATACTCTCTAACATCAATAATTCTTTATCCTACCAATTCAAATCTATTCTGAGCCTTTCAGTGAAATTTTTTTACTTCAGTAATTGTACTTTTTGACTCCAGAATTTCTGTTTTTTTCTTGTTATTTTGTTATTTATATGGCTTTACCAATATTCTAGGTTTGATGGGAACTTGTAAACATTGTTTCCTTTATTTCTTTCATTATAGTTTCCTTTTGTTCTCTGAACATAGTTACAATAGCTACTCTAAAGTGTTTGTCTTTTAAATATTAAATTTTGTCAATCTCTCAGGCAGCTTCTGTTTACCCGCCTTTCTCCTCTAAGAAATTCCTTAGGTTTGCCTTACCTATAGAATCAGGTAGTGTGATTTCCCTGATACACCCTTGGACTTCCCATATTGGACAGTTATAGAGGAGATAACATTGGAGCTGTGTTTTGAAAGATGAGAAGCTTTCCCAAAAAAGAATGAACAACAACCAATGGGGAAGCAATAAAGGGGGGCGGGAAAATTATATGATGTAAAATGCTAAAGAGAGGAGGATAAAATTATAGATTTGAGCTCCATTTCTCATAAAAAACCATAAGCAGAAACAAAAAGCAAGATTATCCCTTAACTAATTTTAAGTGACAACTTTCTATTTGGATAATTTTTTTCTATGACAAAAGATTATACTAACATCATGACTAGTATATTTTATCCACTACCAATGGTTGGAAACAATTTATGTTTCCATGTCAGTGGTCAGTCTCTGAAAAAATTTCTAAGTTCTTTGGGGTGATAGCCCAGCCATGAAAATACCAATCTATAAAATAAAAACCCTAAACATGTCCCAATGACATTGTGGTAGCAATAAAATAGATATGCATGGGTATTTATCAAGGCATTTAGGAAAAGTACGTTGATCTTGCCCTAGCTCTTCAAGTATTCATGCTTATACTGCTTTACATGGAAAGATCAGACAACTAGACACTTTTTATCTCCATGAATTATGAAGAATACCTCTTTTCTAAACTCCTGAAACTCCCTTTACATGACCCTTGAATTTCTTCCTCTGTGATCCTCTGGGTTTACTCAGTGGTTTGTTCCCATTATTCCCATTATTCCCTAAGCAGTCTAGATTACTTGCCCAGGCTAGAAACACTTGACAGGAGCATGACCATCAAAATTAAAATTTGATATTTGCCTCTGGTTTACTATGGACAAGAAACAGTCTCTAAGCTCTGTATTAGTCCCCTGGAGATATTCATCCCTCTCCTCTGACAGTTTCACCACCATGTAATCAAGGAGCCATCAGACTGGGAAGAGATTGGGGAATGTCCTCTGGCTTCTTTGTTTTCTCTCTCCCAGCTAATATTATATCGGGCTTTATACCCTTATGAACAGTGTTGAAATATGATTTTTTGGTTATTTTCTGGCATTTAGGTTCTATGGAATAAGAGGATTTATACAGAGCAACTATATTCCCCAACATACCTAGGACATTTGGTAGGCTTCCACTACCAGAGAAAAAACACGTGAAAGAAAGAAGGTTGGAGGCAGCGTGAATAGAACAGGGTATGGTCCTGTCTAAGTTTGAGTGCTAAAATTCCATATTTTGATGATTCTAAGTACAGAAATAAAAAGAGGTTGTTTTAAAATTTTTACCTTTGGAAGTTTGACTTCCATGGTGCTCAGACTATAGATGAGAGGATTTAACATGGGGATTACCACAGTATAAAATATAAATGCTGCTTTGTCTTGGTCTGTCGAGTAGTTGGAGTTGGGGTATAGATACATGAAAAAGATTGTCGCCTAGAAAATGGTGACCACCGTCAAATGGGAAGCACAGATAGAGAAAGCTTCGTGACTTCCCTTAGACAAATGGATCTTCAAGATGACAGTAAGAATGTAGAGATTAAAAAATGAGAATAGTCAGGAGGCAGTTAAGTTCATTAAAATTAGCAAAAGCAAAAATGACAACCTCATTA
>JAQZBX010076517.1:0-14415 GCA_029593785.1 Cabassous unicinctus | reverse complement strand
TGTTGTGAGGATTAAAAGAGTCTGCACATGAAAACAAAACAAAACACTGTAAAGTGGCATGCAAATGCTAATTTTTGCAGTGCATTCCAAGTGATTGTCTAAATTCAACAGGAATTTTGTGTTACTGGTGTATTAATTGTTACTCAGGTTTGTTAATATTTTGGCAGGATAAGGAATAATTTGAGTGGTATTAACTTGTAATAGGATTTAGCCTATCTTTGTATTTTGGTTGCATTAACCTGTGGTTTCTCTTATTGTCACAGACCCTAGTATAATATCATGCAAGAGAAGGCAATTAATAAGTATTTATTATTTAAAGAAAGTTGTGTAAACCTCTTAGGGTATCTACATTGAATTGTTTTATGTTTTGTAATATTGCAAAACATATTGAAGATTCTGTTATAACTTTGTATATGTCTGTGTTTTCTCATTTCTACAATAAGAATAATAATAGAACCACCTCATTAAAGTCAACATGAGAATTAAGTGAGATAATCCAGAGTCTAGTACCTGGTCCATAATAAGTGCTCAATAAAAGTTATGTATTATTATTATTTTTATTATTGATTTTTACAGCTCCTTTTCTCCATTTCACAATTGTTTGCTACCATATGTGCCAGGACCAGTGCTAAGCTATTTAACAAGATAGATATATTTCTTGTCCACCTGGGGCTTATTGTCATACTTTATCCCCCAAGTATATGAAAAGAGAAACATTAACTGGTCTGTTTGTGCATGGTGTTTGTTTTTTTAAATTTCACTTAGATGAGTATAGGGGATAGGATATTACCGTCCAATAGAAATAAAATGCCAGTCACATATGTAGATTTAAATTTTCTGGTAGCCACGTTAAAAAAATAAAATAAAAACAGGTGAAATAATTTTAAATAATATACTTTTTAACCCAGTATATCCAAAATATTATCATTCATATATGTAACCAATATAAAAATTATTAGTTAAATATTTTATGTATATTTTTGTACTAAACCTTCCAAATCTGGTGTACATTTTACATGTAAAGCACATCTCAGTTCAGTCTAGCTACATTTCAGTTGCTGAATAGCCACATGTGGCTAGTGGCTGGACAGTGCAGGGGTACTGAAAACCCCCAATGCTCACTTCTTCAATATAAATTTAAACATGTATTTAGAAATACTCTTCTAATTGGTATTAATTGGCTGGAAATGGCTTCACAGTCTCTGCAGTGGAATAGAAACCTAAAATGGTTAAAAGCAATAATTCTTAAAATGGGGTTTTCAGGGAGGTACTAAGAGGGTGATGGAATGTCAGGCAGCAGTGTGTTTTGTTTTGTTTGTTTTGTTTTGTGGGGTAAGTAGCCAGTCTCAGCATCTATACTTTGTGAGCATTTTTTTCCTTCTTCAGTTAGTCTTGTGTTCAATTCAGTTCATGTCTACTGAGTACCTGCTATGTGTGTGGTTCTGGGCAAATACAAAAGTGAATAAGGTTTACTGCCCATAAGGCTTTCACAGGCTAGTTGGGCAATGGTCTTGATAATAAATGGCTATGACCCAAAGTCATATACAGGTGTACATAAAGCTTATTCAGTTAACAGAGATTGAGGTTATAACTGTGACTTCCTTAACCAGACTATAATCTAGTTAAGGGTAGGTACAGTCTTTTCTTAGTTGTGTCTTTAATGCCTAACACAATACCCTATATGGAGTTGGCCCTCAAATATTTTTGATTGTTGAATATATGACTTACTGGAGACTTTACCATTATTATTGTTACTAGAAACACTCTAAGTTATTCTTTTTAGAAATACAAGATACTTTTATTTTCTTAATTGCTACTTCCTTTTTCTTTTTATCAGAGAAGTAACTTTACCAAAAAATCATGCAGAAAAGCCAGAATGCCCATATAACCCCTCTCACATACCTACTTTTCCCTATTATTAACACTTTGCATTAGTGTGATATTATTTTAGTTTGCTAAAAGCTCCCGAAACTATTATACCAGAAATAGATTGGCTTTTACAATGGGGATTTATTGGCTTGTAAACTTATAGTTCCAAGACTTAGAAAAATGTCCAAATTAAGGCTTCAGGCCAAATTAAGGCTTTTTTCCCTGAAGACCAGCTGCAGGCAATCCTAGACTTCTTTGTCACGAGGGAAGGCACATGATGGTGCCTGCCAGTCTCTGCCTTCTCCTCTGGGCTCTGTTGTTTTCAGCATCTGGCTGCTTTGTCTGTAGCTTTCTCTTTTGGCTTCCGTGGGTTTTCTCTCTGAGCTTCTGTGTCTTTTTTCTCTGTGTAGCCTTTGTTAAAATTGAAACAATATTACTATAACTATACTATTAACTATAGTCCATAGTTTACTTTAGGCTCACAGTGTTGTACAGTTCTGTGGTTTGTTTTTTTTGAAAAATTTAATCTAGTAGACTAAAATTTCCCCTTTCAACTGCATTCAAATATATAATTCAACGCCATTAATTGCATTCACAATGTTGTGATACAATCGCCACCAATCATTACCAAAGCTTTTCCATCATCACAAACAGGAAGTCTACCAATTAAGCTTAAAACCCATTCCTTACCACCACCCTGGCCACTGGTAACCTGTATTCTAGTTTCTGACTCCATGAATTTGCTTATTCTTATGATTTCATATCAGAGAGGTCATAGAATATTTGTCCTTTTGTGTCTGAATTATTTCATTCTATGTGATTTCTTCCAGGTTCATTCCTTTTTGTGGCTGAATAATATTCTGTCGTATGTGTATACAACATGTTTATCCATCCATCTGTTGAGGGACACTTAAGTTGCTTCCATCTTTGGGCATTTGTGACTAATGCCACTACGTTGGTGTGTAAATATCCGTTTGAGTCCCTGCTTTTGGTTCTTTTGGATGTGCACTTAGAAGTGGGATTGTTTGATCTTATGGAAATTCTATACTTTCTGAGGAACTGCCAAACTGTCTTCCATAATGACTGTACCATTTTAAATTCCCACCAACAATGAATGAGTGTTCCTGTTTCTCCACATCCTCTCCGGCACTTGTAATTTCCCCCTTTTTAAATAGTAGCCATTCTAGTAGGTGTGAAATGACATCTCATTGTGGCTTTGATTTGTAGTTCTCTAATAGGTAATGATGTTGAGCATCTTTTCATGTGCTTTTTTGGCCATTTGTCTATCTTCTTTGAAGAAATGTCTATTTCATTCTTTTGCTCATTTTAAAATTGGGTTGTCTTTTTATTGTTGAGTTGTAGGATTTCTTTACATATTCTGGATATTAAACCCTTCTCAGATATGTACATTCCAAATATCTTTTCCCATTGTGTGGGTTGTCATTTTACTTTCATGATAATGTCCTTTGAGGCATACACTATTTTTTTTTTTGAGATTTATTTTTTTACTTATTTTATTTTTCATTATTTATCACCCCCCTTCCCCCAGATGGTTTGTTTGTCTGTCTGCTCATTATTTGCTCGGCTTCTCCAGGAGGCACTGGGAACTGAACCCGGGACCTCCCACATGAGAGGTGAGTGCCCAACGGGCTGAGACACATCTGCTCCCCACGAGCTGTGACATCTGCTGGCTTGTGAACTCTGCTTGTTGCAGGAGGGGCAGAGCCTAGCTCTGTTTCTGCGGCATCTAGCTCTCTTGCAGCGGGAGGCAGCATCTGCTCTCATCTTTTAGGAGGCACCAGGACCCAAACCTGGGACCTGCCATGTGGTAGGCGGGTGTCCAAGTGGGTGAGCCACATCTGCTTCCCGGCCTACAACTTTTTAATTTTAATGAGGTCCCAATTAGCTATATTTTATTTTGTTGCTCATGCTTTTGGTGTAATGTCTAAGAAACCATTGCCTACCACAAGGCCTTGAAGATATTTCTTTATGTTTTCTTCTAGGAGTTTTATAGTTATTGTTCTTATATTTAGTTCTTTGATCCATTTTCAGTTAATTTTTGTATACATTATGAGGTAGGTATCCTCCTTCATTCTTTTTCATAAGGATATCCAGGCTTTCTGAGCACCCTTTGTTACAGAGACTATTCTTTCCTCATTGAGTGGACTTGACACTCTTCTAAAAATAATCAATTGGCCATAGATGTGTGAAGGTTTACTTCTGAACTCTCAGTTTGATTCCAGTGGTCTATATGTCTGTCCACGTGCCAGTACAATGCTGTTTTGATTACTATAGCTCTGTAATAAGTTTTAAAATGGGGAGGTGTGAGTCTTTCCTCCATGTTCTTCCTTTTAAAGATGGTTTTGGCTATTCAGTTCCCCTTACCCTTCCATATAAATTTGATGATTGGCTTTTCCATCTCTGCAAAGAAGTTCTCTTGGAATTTTGATTGGTGTTGCATTGAATCTGTAAATTGCTTTGGGTAGAATTGACATCTTAGCAATATTTAGTCCTCCAATCTATACACATGGAATGTCCTTCCATTTATTTGGGTCTTCTTTGGTTTCTTTTAGCTATGTTTTGTAGTTTTCCATGAGTGCTAGGGACTAACAAAAACAAATGCAAAAAACGCCTTTCACAGTCTTTGCAAATTGGCTCTGCATTGACTGGTGCTCTCCTTCTGAATTTAGCCTTCCTATCAAGAAGATCAGACTGAGGTGAATGTGAAGTACAATGTTCTTTCTGTCTTTTCTGGGCCTGTTGTGCTTGCTTGTGGCTTTAGAAATTTGTCCATTTACAGGAATTTGAATGCTCTTCTACTCTCTATGAAGTAGACTCCCTACACTCCTCCAGGCTGCTCTGTTCTATGATTTAAAGCAGGAAAACCTTTGCCCCAGCCTGCTTTGATTTAATTGTGTCTTAAACTGCTTTAGCTGCCCACAAGCTGCTTCTGCCTGCAGGGTAAGTGAGAGAGTTGGGGGCAAGCAAGAGAAGAGTTTCATGGTTCAGTCTTTCTGGCTCCTACCTGATAGATTGGCACTGATTTAAATAATCAATGGATGAAAGAAGAAATTGCAAGAGAAATCAGTAAATAGCCTGAGATGAATGAAAATGAGAATACAACATATCAAAACCTGTGGAGGGAGCCGGACATGGCTCAAATCATTGGGCATCCATCTGCCATATGGAGGAACTTGGGTTCGATCCCCAGGACCTCCCGGTAAAACAAAAAAAATATAGAAGGCGCGCATACTGTCAGGTTTTGTGCACGGGCGTGCCGCCAGGCCCTGCCAAGCCATGCAGCAAGATGATGATGTAACAAGAGAGAGACACAGGGGAGAGCCAAGATGAGACGCACTGAAAACCAGGAACTGAGGTGGCGCAGGTGACAGAATGCCTCTCTCCCACATCGGAGGTCCCTAGGATCGAAGACTGGAGGAGAAGGATGAGAAGAGAGGGCAGGAAACAGACAAGAGAATTGCTCAGTGAATGGACACAAAAACAGCAAATGGGGGAGGGGGTGTTTAAAATGCATAAAGTATATAAATAAATAAATAAATCTTTAAAAAAAACAAACTGTAGACACCACAAAGGCAGTGCTGAGAGGGAAATTTTTAGCCCTCAGGGCTTAAATTAAAAAAGAAGAAAGAGCTAAAATCGAAGACCTAACTGTACACCTGAAGGAACTAGAAAAAGAAGAGCAAATTAATCCCAAACCAAACTGAAGGAAAGAAATTATAAAGATCAGAGCAGATTTAAATGAAATTGAAAACAAAAATCAATAGAGAAAATTAACAAAACTGAAAGTTGGCTTTTTGAGATGATCAATATCGGCAAACCTTTAGCTAGACTGACAAAAAAAGAGAAGATGCAAAAAATAAAATCAGAAACAACAGGGAGGGCATTACCACTGACCCGGCAGAAATATGATTGATCATAAGAGGCTACTGTGAACAACTGGTGCCAACAAACTAGACAACGTAGACAAAATGATCTAATTCCTTGAAACACAAGAACAACCTACACTGACTCTAGAGAAAATAGAAGACCCCAACAAACCAGTCACTAGTAAAGAGATTGAAATAGTCATCAAAAATCTCCCAAAGATGAAAAGCCCAGGACCAGATGATCATCTCAATTGATGCAGAAAAGGCATTTGACAAAATATAGCATCCTTTTCTTGATAAAAACATTCTGAAAGATAGGAATAGAAGGAAGCTTTCTCAACATGGTAAAGTGCATGTATGAAAAAAAAACAGTTAACCTTGTACTTAATAGTGAAAAGCTGAAAGCTTTCCTGCTGAGATCAGGAAAAGACAAGGATACCCACTGTCACCACTGTTATTTAGTATTGTGCTAGAAGTTCTAGCTAGAGCAATTAGGCAATATAAAGAAATAAAAAGGCACCCATATAAAAAAGGAAGAAGTAAAACTGTCACTATTTGCAGATTATCTCATCCTAGAAAATCCCTAAAAATCCACAACAAAGCTACTAGAACTAATCGATGAGTTCAGCAAAGTGGTGGGATACAAGATTAATACACAAAAATCAGTAGTGTTTCTATACTCTACTGATGAGCAATCTGAGGAGAAAATCAGAAAAAAAAATTCCATTTATAGTAGCGACTTAAAGAATCAAATATTTAGGAATAAAGTTAACCAAGGACATAAAGGACCTCTATTCAGAAAACTACAAAACATTGCTAAAGAAACCAAAGAAGATCTAAATAAACAGAAGGACATTCTGTGTCCATAGTTTGGGAGTCTATAGTTAAGATGTCAATTCTACCCAAGCTGATTTACAGATTCAAGGCAATTCCAATCAAAATTCCAATAAGCCACATTACAGAAATGGAAAAGCCAATTATCAAATTTCTTTGGAGTGGTAAGCGGCTCCGAATAGCTAAATATATCTTAAAGATAAGAATGAAGTTGGAGGACTCTCACTTCCTGATTTTAAAGCGTATTACTTAGCTACAGTGGTAAAAAAAACAGCATGGTACAGGCATAAAGATAGACATATTGACCAATGGAACCGAATTAAGAACTCAGAAATAGACCCTCACATCTATGGTCAAGTGAATTTTTTTTAAAGATTTACTTATTTATTTATTTATGCCCCCCTTGCTGCTTGTGTTTGCTGTGTCCATTTGCTGCGTTTTTTTCTGTGTCTGCCTATCTCCCCCTTGCTATGAGGTCTTGCTGCATCAGCCCACCGCGCCGCGTGGGCCAGCTAGCCCTCACAAGGAGGCCCCGGGAAGCAAACCCGGGGCCTCCCATATGGTAAATGAGAGAGCTATCGATTGAGCCACACCCGCTTCCCTCAAGTGATTTTTGACAAGGCTATCAAGCCCACCCAGCTAGGCCAGAACAGCCTGTTCAACAAATGGTGCTGGTGGAATTGGATATCCATATCTAAAAGAAAGAAACAGGACCCATATCTCACACCTTATACAAAAATCATCTCATAATGGATCAAGGACCTAAATATAAAAGACACAACCATAAAACTTCTAGAAGATAGTAGGAAAACAGTTTCAAGATCTTGTGGTAGGCAGTAGTTTCTTAAACCTTATACCCAAAGCACTAGCAATGAGAGAAAAGATAGATAAATGGTACGTCCTCAAAATTAAACACTTTTGTGCTTCAAAAGACTTTGTCAAGAAAGTAAAAAGGCTGCCTACTCAGTTGGAGAAAATATTTTGGAAACTACATATCCGACAAGGGTTTTTTCATTTCCATGTTATATAAAGAGATCATACAACTCAATGATAAAGAGACAAGCAACCCAATTAAAAAATGAGCAAAAGACTTGGATAGACATTTCTCTAAAGAGCAAATTCAAATGGCAAAAAAGCACATGAAAAAATATTCAAAATCACTAGCTTTAAGGAAATGCAGATCAAAACGACAGAGATACCATTATAGAACACACCTTATAGAATGGCCATCATTAAATACAACCCCCCCCCCAAAAAAAAAAAAAAACCCAGAAAACTACAAGTATTGGAGAGGATGTGGAGAAATAGGAACACTCCTTCACTGTTGGTGGGAATGTAAAATGGTGCAGCCTCTGTGGAAGACAGTTTGGTAATACCTCAAGAAGCTCAATATAGAACTGCCATATGATCCAACCGTCCCATTACTAGTAATATATTCAGAAGAACTGAAAACAAGGATGTGAACTGACATTTGTGCTCCAATATTCATAGCAGAATTATTTACAGTTGCTAAAATATGGAGCCATCCCAAGTGTCCATCAATTGATGAATGCCTAAACAAAATGTAGCATATACATACAATGTAATACTATTCAGGTGTAAGAAGAAATGAAATCGAGATGCATATGACAACATGGATGAACCTTGAGGATATTATGATGAGTGAAATAAGCCAGACACAAAAGGGCAAATATTGTGTTGTCTCAATAATAAGAACTAAATAAGATGAATAAACTCATGGAGGTAAACTCCAGGGTATAGGTTACTAGGAAATGGAATATGGGTTGAGAATGGGAGCCAATGCTCAGTATATGTAGGATTTTTAATAAGGTTTATTGTAAAAGTGTGGAAATGAATAGAGTTGATGTTAACACAGTATAGTGAGTATAACTAACACTGCTGATTTGTAAATGAGATTGTAAATGTAAATGTCAAGTGAAAGGAATCTAGAAAATAATCTAGTGTATATATTAACAGTGATTTTGGGGTGGATGAAGACTGTGTTTAATAGTATAAATATAAGAATGTTCTTTTACGAAGTGTTAAGAATATGGTGAGACATGGGAAAATTATAAGTAATGTAACTTATGGATGATAGTTAACAGTAATATTGTAATATTTTTGCAGCCATGGCAAAAAAGATACAATATGAATTCTAAAGATCAATAATAGAGGGGTATAAGGGGGTATGGGATTTTTCCTTTTAGAGTAATGAAAACATTCTAAAATTGACTGAGGTGATGACAGCACAACTCTGTGATGAAAATGAGAGCCACTAAGTGTACACTTTGAATGGATTGTACAAGGCATGGGGCTGTATAACACAGTGGATCCTGTGGTGGACAATGGATTGTGGTTAACAGAATATGAGAATGCTCTCCCATTAACTATAATAAATATATAGTACTAATACAGTGTGTTAATAATAGGGTGGGTTTGGGGAAAAGGATACCCAATGTAAGATATGTACTTCTCATTAGTAGTAATATTTTGACCATGGTCTTTCATCATTTGTAACAAATGTTCCACAACAATGCAAGGTATTGGTGGTGGCGTGATGTATGGGAGTCCTGTATGCTATGCGTGTTTGTTTTGTAAGTTCACAACTTTTATTATACACTTTTTGTTTATGTATGTTCATGTATACATGATATATGTCAATAAAAAATTTTTTAAATGAAAGAATTAATTTCATCTTTCTACTCTTAGGATTTTCTTTGATGTAGAAGATTATATAAGATAGGAGTTTACTAAATCTGTTTTCATCATTCTTTAACAATGCTCTGTCTACTGCAAGCAATGAATTCAATCTTTTTTGTTATTTATTGTTCTAAGAAACTTAAATCAATCACTTTTTATGTCTCTGGCTTTTTTCATTAATTTTATTTCATCCTGGGTCTTAGTTGTCTTGGTTAATAGAGCATTCTAATCAGGTCATTTGTTTACTATTCTTCATATAGACCCTTTTTAATGGCCAGCCTTTTATTTGAGGCTGAATTAGGACCTTATAAAATTCAAAGTGTAAGATATATAGCAGTTATTTCAACTTCAGAGTTTTTTTTCCTTCTTCTTTTCACTGAAGAAGAAAAGTGATGATTTGGAATTGTACTTTATACTTAATGAAGTTGTATTGGTCATTTAATCTTTTTTCCCTCAAGTGTAAATTGGTTTCATAGTTAACATTGTCATTTTTGCATAGTTTTTCATATCCCCCGTAAATTAATCTGTTATAACTTTGGTTTTTCATTTTGAATGATTTTCTGTTTTACTCCATTCAAAAGCTTTGAATCTCTAGCTTTATTATGTGTTTGTTTACCTATATGAACTGTATTTAATTATATCTCATTGTTGGAGGGCATTTAAACTCTTCCTTCTCATTCTGATATAAAACACATTGCCAGCAGCAGGCACAATAGTATAAATTGATTACACTTAATTGAAATGAAAAATACATACATTATGCTTTATTTATAGGACATTGGCATTTAACTTTAGTTCCACCAGTCAAACTAACAAAGATTTAGATCTTACCATGAAAGAAATGTAAAACTACTTTTGTCCAAAAGGGAAATTTTATGCTTACAGAAATTCAGTCATTTTAGTGATCCTTTATAGCAAGTAGTCAGAATGTTAACAGTAGAAATAATTTATGTTGGTTATATTCCTTTTGCCTACTGATGGTTACACATTAATAGTTGTAGTCAACCATTACTTTCTGATTTAAATTTTCTTATACTATTTTCTAAATATTTAATAATTTTTTTTTGACGCTGATAGATAATGGAGGTTCAGATGACTAGTGAGACTAACCTAGGGATTAAGTTGAGGTGGGAAAGATCATGGTTATCTTCTTCCAAATGTTTAAACCTTCTCAAATGATATAATACTTGACTTCATCTTAGACTAGTCTGTGGAATTTCTTCTGTTTTTATACTTGGAGCTCCTGTGTTTCTGACCTTATTTTCTATATACTGGGAAAGTATCACATCAAATTTTATTGATATTCATGCTTTTGACCTCCTGGTACCTTTGCCTGCTAGGTAAATTTTTCTGGCTCTAAGTTAATTTTGTCAGAGTACTATCTTTAAATACTTTTCTTTGAAAGTAGTAGTCTTTTAATAATTATTTGCAGAACTAAATAACTACAGCATTTTAAAAAGTATTACTCTTTTGTTGAATGGAATTTGAGGAAATAAAGCAATTAGGGATCATTTATTGATTCTAAAAGTATTTACTGTGTGCTGAGAATTGGGGGTACAAAGATGAATAAGATATCATCCCTGCCTTGGACATGGCAAAGGGGACAATAAATGGGCTTTGGAGTTAGGTTACTTGAGTCCAATCCTAACTCTACTATCTATTATCTCTGTTACCTCTGGCAACATATTTGGCTCTCTGAGGTTCACTTTTATCATTTGAAACATGGTGATTGATAATCATGATTTTCTATAAAGTGCTTAGAGTGTATATAATTGTAAGTGTTCAATAAATGTTACGTACTGAAATTAGAGGAGTAACTATAGACCAGATGCTCAAGCTGCAGTGGAATAAGGGCAGAGTGATATGTCACGATAGAATGAAGATTGTTTGGTGGGGACCTTTGTTATTCTAGATACTTTTTTCCCCATGACCTTATTTGGTTGTCAAAGGTTAATTTTCAAGATACTAGAAAATGTATTAAATTCTAATGTTATGATACAAATATAATTTGAACCTTAAGGCAATAAAATTATACTGTGTTTACCTTTCTTTTAATATTGCTGTTTGCCTACAGATTACTTATAAGTGGAGAAATGATTAAGCTTTTTAGCACTTCCATTTTATGGACTGTTTTCTAATGCATTTCTTAAAAAATAAGCAGGCACCACAATTAGAATTATCAAGTAATTGAATAAGGTGGAATTAATTAATATTCAAAAGCATAATAGTTCATTGTTATTTTCTTTGTAGAATAAATAAATTTAAAAGTGTTTTTTTAATGTTGAACTTCTTAAAGAATGCATTTATGCTTTTGTTTCTGTATACCATTAAAGCAGATTCTTTGTTATATAAAATTCACACTTTATCTTTTCATTTCTAATTTGATACATATTATCTTATCACTGTTTTATAAATGGCAAACACACTTGTGTACATAGAATTTAGTTCCATTTTTTCACAGAACAATGTCTTATGCAAAGGTGGTACAGAATTTATCTAATCTAGGGATATGAATAAAATGAGAACCAAGAAAGTACTTTTGTAGTTCATGTCTAGGTTTATAAAACATAAGTCTGAAAAGTTAAAGGAGGCCAAATATTTTTTTAAGACTTATTTATTTTATTTATTTATTCCCGCCCCGCCCCCCATTTGTTTTTGTGCTTGCTGTCTGCTCTCTGTGTCTGTTTGCTGTGTGTTCTTCTGTGTCTACTTGTCTTCTGTTTAAGTGGCACCAGGAACCGATCCTGGGACCTTCTGGAGAGGGAGGAGGCACTCAATCCCTGCACCACCTCAGCTCCCTAGTTGGCCGCCTCTCCCGTTGTCTCTTCTCTGTGTCTCTTTCTGTTGCATCATCTTGCTGCGCCAGCTCTCCGTGTGGGCCAGCACTCTTGCGTGGGCCAGCACTCCTCTGTGGGCCAGCTTGCTGCGTGGGCCAGCTTGCCCCCACCAGGAGGCCCTGGGAATCGAACCCTGGACCTCCTATATGGTAGACGGGAGCCCAATCACTTGAGCCACATTTGCTTTCCAGAAGCCAAATATTGCTTTGAATTTTTGCCTCTTCTCTCTCTACTGTGTCATCATGTCTTGAATTAGTTCTTTTCACTCGGATCATTGATTTTTTTTTCTTTTTATAGTTATTTTAATTCTTTCATACTCTTTTAAAGAGGAATAGTTATAAGCATTAATTATATATTCTTTCCTATTAAGATGAATAACAATATTCTCTCATAATTTATAAGTAGATAGACTCATGAATTTCATTATAAAACTGTCTGAGAGGTTATGCTGTTTTCTGTGCAGCCTCAAGAAATGCTGCTAACATGTAGGTATTTCAAGGAATCCAGAGTTGGATTTTGATACACTGTTCTTTATATGCTGACTCCAGGGAGATGGTGGTTGTGTCTCTCCTACTTGTTTTTTCCCTATTTATGAGGAGAACACTTACATGATAGCTCTTTATTCCTATTATAGATGAAGTAGAATCTTTATTTTCATTGACTCTGCTGAGGTAGGATGAAGGAATGAATTGAGATGTGTATTCCCATCCTTATTCTGCCACCAACCAATTTTGTGATCCCTCTGGGCCTCAGTTTCATCATTTGTAAAATGAATTTGTCTAAATGAACTTGACATGGCTTCTTCTGACTCTTAAAAACTAATCCTATGATTCTAAATACATTTTTGTTTGTTTGTTTGTTATCAAGAACCTGAGTGCTGGAGAGAAGAGAGCATTGGATACCTCAAGTTTTATGAAACCAGAAGGTCTTGAGACAGTGACTAATAAGACACTTGCCAATTCGTTTTAAATTTAAGTTAAAGCCAGAACAATCATTCTCTTTTCTGCCTCTGGAGAGCAGAGGGCTCAAGAGCAGGGGCATCATGACCTGGTGATGACAGGTCAAGTTTTTTTACATGTGTGTGTGTGCATTTGTGAAAAATATTTTTGGTATAAAGTTAAGTGTAGGCTGGTGTTTTCCTAATGAAATAACCATCTATTTTCTTCTTTTCCAATGGACTGGGAATTTAGTTTTGGGCTTTAAAGTATTAAATCTAAGATTATTTAATGTAAAAGTTTCCTACTTTGTGTCTTGATTTTTGAACTGGCCAGAGAAATAAACTCTTTATACACTTCTTTGGGCCAAACCTTGTAAAAGAACCATACTCTCAGGAATAAATAGAGTACTTTCTTTCCTGACAATATAATTAAAACATTTGTTTAAAAGTCACATAACTAAATATACTATTTTATAAAATGCCACTAAATTTACTGATTGTCCTCCTTGGAATGAAGAATCTGTCAAAGTGCCTTGGTAGAAATCTTTTACAGAAGGGGTAATTCATTGAGACCTGTGCAGGCAATCTAAGATGACCTTTTGTTTTTAATTAAAATGGGAAATAAGAGGCCAATTTTAAAAATTGTCTCTTTCATTTGCTCAAGGTGAGTGTGATGGAACTTCTGTTCCACTGGAGCCCCAGCACTTGTTAAAAAATATCGTAAATTCTGGTTACGTGGTGTGAGGCTGTAGCCATTATATGCATGGCTCCAAATGCTGCCATGATATAGCATGGTCAAGCTCCTTAATGAACTAATGCTTGCCACTTTTTGGTGGTAGGGTTAAGAGGATTTTTTCCCTCTTGAAATTGAATTGAAGTAGATGTCTTCTAAGCTTAGAAGAACAGGTATTCTAAGATTAGCAGCTAGATGAAATTAAAGAAATACTAGACAACATATCTGTGAAATGTAGTATAGGAAAAATAAAATTTTTATGGCACCACATTTTGTGCCATTATGATCTTGATCATAGTAGATATTCACCAAAGATATTGAACTGAATTTTTAAACAGCTTTATTGTGATGTAGTTCATATATAAAATTCATCCATTTAAAGTATATAATTCAGTAACTTTTAGTATATTCACATGGTTGTGCAACCATCACTACAATCAAGCATAGAACATTTTTGTCACTCCCAAAAGAAACCCCAAACTCATTAGTAGTCAATCCTCTTTTCTCCTAATGTCTCAGTGCAAGAAAACTAGGAATTTATGTTCTGTCTCTATCAATTTTCCCACTCTGAGTATTTCATATAAAGGAATCATACAATATGTAACCTTTTGTGTCTGG
>JAQZBX010076516.1:0-14420 GCA_029593785.1 Cabassous unicinctus | reverse complement strand
TCCTTGTATCCGTGCTTTCTCTTCTGTCTGTAACAAATCTCCTTTCACCCTCTTCTAATAAGGATACTTGTTGTAAGATTTAGGGATCAGCTGATTATCAAGCATGGTCTACTCATCTTAAAATCCTGAATATAATTATATTCATTAATACTCTTTATCCAAATAAGGTAACATTTACAGGTCCAGAGGTTAGGATGTGGACATGTCTGGGGGGGTGGGGCATCATTCAATCGACTACACAAGTAGCAGGTTTATCTTGGCTGATGACTGCAACTTATGACATAAGGGAGTGGCTGTTTCTGTAGAGGGAGGGACATAAGTGAAGGCTTAAAGAAGTGGTCTTAGAGAGTTGCAGGTGGCTGAGAGAATGACTGGAGCAGAATGAAGAAAGGACCAAGAAGATCCTTAGTATACAGGGACCTTTATCTGACACTTCAAGATGTTCAAGAGTTACTGGGTAGGACAGTCTCAGGAAGCTTCCTACCTTAGTTTACATTTTTTTTTCCAGACACATCTTTTCCTAAGAAGGCTTGACTGAGACAAAAATTCAATTGTAGAAAAAATAAATTCTACGGGACTTCTCAGCACTGACACAGGTGGTTTGCCCACAGGCTTAAGTGATTCCCTTTACCACATGGATCCAAGTTGGCTCAGGATTGGTTATTCACATATGACAGAGAAATGTTCTGTAGAAGTCATCTTTCTCATGCCTATTCATTTCCACAGTAGGAGGCGATAAAAATGGGCAAAGTAGAATAGGACCATAAAATCTACACCTGAGAGACTAGTAAGGCAATGTCATGAGAAAGAATCCACAATCAATTAAAAACTCTGGTGTAAGAAGCAGGGTGATCAAAGAAGTATAAATTCACAGCCCATGCATGAGAGTTGCACAGAATCTCCTGGTTCTGTCTAAGTTCACAGGTCAAAAATTTCAGATAAGTGGCAAAGACTAGTGGACCTTCCAGTGAGGCTAAAACCAAGGAGATTTTACCTTTTTTTTTCCCAATACCATTGTGTTTCTGCTATGTTTTTTGGCCATATTTTGTACTGGATTCTGAAAGCTTTTTTCTTTTTTTTTTGGCCTAATTTAACTGCTTTAGGGGCTGGGGATGGGTTTGCTTTCTAGCAGAATTGAGGTTTTCATCATTGTATATGAAGAACTTTGGACATGATTTAATTAATATGTTTTCTAACCCATTCCATAGACATCTGGGGGGGGGTAACTTGCCCATTTTTGTCCTTGGACAAAAGAGCATCCCCATGAAAATGAAAGAAGGATTATCCTGGTAAACTTCTGGTCTTTTTCCTGAGGAAGCTAGCCATAATATATTGACTATGGACTTAAAAGCCCAGTTAAGTGGATTAAGAGATTTAAAAGCAGAAGATTATTGGTGACAATTTTTCTTTTCCTTCCTAATGCTACCTTGATGTGAAGGAAATTTGATATGTGTAAGTTTTAACCTCCCAGTTTTTACTCAGTGCCACTGGGTAAACAAAGTGGCCTATTTTTGGTAAATTTTGAAAGAATACCTGGTTATGCTTTGCTCAGCTCTTCATCATCTTGGGAATGAGCTTACTTATAGAGATAAAGCTTCTCTGCTCCTCCATGCTACATGGGTATGGGTCTAACATGAGCATACCTCTCTCACATGGAGTTGTCTAGTTCCAAGCTGCCTGCTGCTGAGTAGGTACATCTGCATGATTTTGGAGTTCAGTTAGCAGACTCACTTTGCTCTTTCATTAAGCCAAGTCTTCCTTCATAGACTATATCTGTAAAATAGTGGCATCAGGGCTGGCTATATCATTTGTGTGGTCTAGTGCAAAATGAAAATGCAGGGAAAAATGTAATGTTAAAGGTATTAAATATAAAGCCTTTTCCTTTCTTTCATGATCTCTCTCTTGAATTGTTGTGGTATTTTCTATTTGTTATTTAAGGGCTTTCTAAGGATATAAAATTTGAAATTTTAGCTTGTTAGTATGAATTTTACCATTCATCTTTAGACTGCACAATGCCAGTTCTAGAAGTAAATATAAGAACACCTAACTCATATGTGGAATCAACAAAATTACACAATTCCTATTTTGTAACTTGTATATGCACATGTATTTCATTTTTACCAGAAAAGTAGAAACACTGTACAAACTAACTTAACTGCTTTTATTTCACTTCTTGATACACACAAGTCTACCAACACTGTCAAACCTTCAACTTACTATTAAGTAAGGAAGGACTCAAAGGAATGAGAAAATGACTATGAGTTGCCCTATCTTTCCTTTTCATTCAAATCAACCTAAGTGGTTGGTTAATACAGGGAAATAAAGTGAATAAATAAGGATATGGTAGGGTTCAGAGGTCATTCTTGTTTCTCACAACACTATTGCTTTCTTCATGTTTTAGAAGCAAATTCTGTTTCAAATGGAAAGCATGGCTTTGTGGGGCCACCATTATTCCTGCTCACTTAGTCTTAGAAGTGTTGATTCAAACATTAGCAAAGAATTCTGGTGGACACACAGTGCATGGGAATTCATCAAGTGAGTACAAAGTAGAAATATTATGGAAGTCATATAGCAATCATTGTGAACATTACATGCAAATATGACAGCCAGGAATGGTGGCAGACATACTTATTGCCCCTATTGCCTCTGCGCTCTTGTATGTTACCTTGTCCCATTGGACTTCACTTATAATATACATGTTCAAAGATAAAATTATTTTGAATTTTGAGATGTCAAGTGTAGAATGTTAACCCAAGCATGGAGCCCTTCTGAGCCTGGGACCAGGGCAACTGCACACGTCATATGCCCATGAAGCCAGACCTGGGTTACTTTTTTGATCTCCATCTTTAGGCTTTCATCTTATTAATCAATTTATTCAGAATCTTTAGTGGGGACATATTCTCTTTATTGTTCACCAGTTTGGAGACCTTAACAAAATGATCAACTGAAGCTGTGACTGACTTTGTAAAATTCTTGTCAAACTCAAGAAGTCTAGAATGTCATGTTAGGTCTTCAGAGGTCATAGTAGCTTGTTGGTCATTGGGACCCCTGGCAAAATCCTAAAGTGGACTTTGAGCCTAATATTCAGGCTCAGTCCACATGGGAGTTAAGGTTTTTAATAGAAGAGAAGACTGGTGTGTCCTAAACAAATTTCATCAAAATGTGACCTTTGGACCACAAACTGCAGAGTCAGGATTTTTTTTAACTAAGGCTGTGGAATCTGTAATTCAAAAACACCCCAGGGAGTTCTTATACACACTTAAGTTTGAAATTCACTAAGGGATGGATATTGATAAAAAAATGCAAACATAATGTCATGAACATTTCTCAGGTAGGTGGAAGAGGATGGTCAATAATGGCACAGTGTCAAAGACAGTAGAGGGTATCATATAGATTTTTGTCCAGACTGATAAAAGTTATTTTGCAGAGGAATTTACCCACCTGAAAAAACAAGGTGTTTTCTTTTTAGGGCTGGAAATGTATAATGTTTTAGAATCAATTAATCTAAATTTTACTGAAATAGCTGTTATCCCATTGTGTGTGTGTGTGAGTCTCCAATACCAGCCCCCTTTTTTTGGCATGGGAAGTGATTTGGCTCTGATCAGAGCATTTTGAGCTGCATCCTCATCAGAACAGGAATGGGACTGGTTGCTATGGATCAGGGCCTGTGAACAAACTCAGAAGTGGAAGTTTTGGCCTGGAAGGGGTGGAGCATTCAGAGTTAGCAACTGGTTCACAGATATCCCCAAAATGGAAGAGGCAAAACTAGCTCCTGGAGGTAGAGTCACAACAGAATTGTACCCTAATCCTTGATATTTCTCTGGCTGTTATGGCTAAAGGAAGTAAGAAAGATTTTCTGCTGATTATTTTCTTCTGTGTCCAGAATCTAGTCTCCTCACTGAGACACTAACAGCTCTTCCCCCCACTAACTCAATTATAAGCATCTTTTAGAAAAGGGATTATGTTTTATAGCTCTTGATTTTTGTCCCCAATGCATAACCATGCCTAGAATATATGATGCACTGTATGACTATGTGTTGATTTGTTTTAGACAACATAAGTACATGCACGTTCTTATTTCTCTCTGAGAAATGAGAAATTTACCCAAATTCCACAATAATCAAACATCAAGCCCTTAAATTTCCTTGAACCCAGAGATCTACAAATAGATGCCATACCCCCTCCTCCTATTCCATCACTCTCTCAAATGATCCTTCCAGAGATTAGTTATTGCTTTTCATAGAAAAAAAAAAAGCTTTAGAAGAATGAGCAAAGAGAAATAACTTGATTCTCAAAAGAACTTCTTTGACCAAAGTAAAGCTAAAAATGTCAAAAAGTCAAATTAGTTTGGGATTTATGACTATTATAAATGATAAGGAACATTGACAAGAAATATCACAGTGCTGATTGCTATTATCATCTTTTCACTTTCCATTACAGTTGTTTATATTATTTTCAAGGGATTTTACCAATGTTATTGATTTTTTTTTGTAATAGTCTATTTGAAAAAACAACAACTCACAAATCCCTTGAAATGCCAATACAAAGAAAAATGAGTCAAAACATGAAAAATGTTTTAGACAAGTTGACAACACATATATTCTTTGTTCATTTCTCTTTTTGAAAGAAGATTCATCTTATTCACACCCACATGTACAAGACACTGAATAAGATATAACCAATAACCCTGTGGGTATAAAAATGAAAAGAGAAGTTTGGTTCAAGAAAACTCTAGTATATTATTCCTAGTATTTCAGTGAATTTGGCAAAAAAAAGCATTTCCAAATATTCTCTGATTTTTTGTATTTTATATTTTAAGGATTTGTGTTATCATCTCAATATAAAGTAATTAAAAACACATGTAGAGGTATATAATTTTATTTTAACCTCTGGTATTTGAATATCCCTATCTATTTTCTCTTATTTTCCCACTACCTCCTATAATGATCTTTTAAGATAGCCTTACATACACTCTACATATACTTCCACACCCTACACCCCCACACACATGCCACTCAAGTTTGAAGACAGATATGAGTTTGGTTGAGCTGGGAGTGGTATAGATTATACAGTTTTCAAATTTCAATTTTTTTTAAGGAGGTACCAGGGATTGAAACTGGGACCTTGTTTATGAGAAGCAGGTTCTCAACTACTGAACTACACCCAGTCCCCGCAACATTTTTAAAGTGTTTTTTGGAAGTAATTCTAGTATGAGCTCAATCTCTGTTGAGTCATAAAATACATTTCAGATATGCCTAGGTGTGTCTGTTAAAATGTGAAGCCCTACTACTGGGAAACTGGGAGTGTATTTATATAAGCAACTTAAAAGCATTCAGGGAAAGAATTTATCATAATTAATAGTCGACACAATAATTCAATGGAACAGAAAAGTGAGCTTAGAAATAGACCTACATGTATAGTAGTATCTGATTTCAACAAAGGTGCAAAGACACTTTGATCCCTACCTCACATCATATATAGAATTAACTCAAAATGAATCATAGACCAAAATGTAAAACCTAAATCTATAAAACTTCTAGATGAAAACGTGAATGAAAATCTTTGTGACCATGGTTAGGCAAAGATTACCTAGAGACAACACCAAACACAAGATCCATAAAAGAAAAAAATTGATAAATTAGACTTCATTAAAATAAAAAAAAACTTGAGCTCTTTGAAAGATTTGATTAAGAGAATGAAAACACAAGCTGTAGGTAATCTAAGCACCTTTAAAATATATATGTATATATAAAATAACATTTATATAAGAAAATACACATATATGCATATATATTTATATATCATTTTACACATATTGGTATATACTGTGAAAAATCTTGATTTTTATGAACAATAAAAAAAAACACAAGCTGTAAACTAGGAGAAAATATTTGCAAATCATATATCCAGTAAGACTTGTATGTATACCATATAAATAACTCTCAAACCTCAATAATAAGAAAAGAAACAAAACATAACTTAAAAATTGGCAAAATATTTGAAAATAGGTTTCACAAAGGACAATATATGGACAGCAAATAAGCTCACAAAAAGTTGCTTAACATTAATTATTAGAGAAATGTAAATTAAGCCACAGGAACATACTACTATACTCCAACTCAATGACTGAAAATTAAAAATCTAATCAAACCAAGTGTTGGTAGGAAAATGTAGGAACTGGGACTCTCATACACTGTTAGTGGGGATATAAAATGGTATGGTCACTTCAGAAAACAGTTTAGCAATAATTTAAAAGTTAAACATATTCTCACTATATAACCCAGCCCTTTCACTCCTAATATTTACCCAAGAAAAATAAAAGCATATCTGCATATAAAGACTCATACACAAATGTTCATAGCAGCTTCATTGTTAATAGTTAAAACTTTAAGAACCAAATGTCCATCAATAGGTGAATAAATAAAAATTGGTATATCCTTACAATGGAATACTACTTAGAAAAACAAAGGAATAGATTATCCATACACACAACAGTGTGAAATAGTCTCAAAATAATTATGCTGAGTAAAAAAAAACAAAAAACAAAAACCAGATAGAAAGTGTCCACACTGTATGATTCCATTTATAGAAATTTATAGAAAATGCAAACACATTTATAGTGGCAGCAGATCAGAGGTTACTTGGGGATGTGGAGGAGCAGAGTGGCAGGGTGGGCAAAAGCAGAAAGGAAAGATAATGAAGGGGCATGAGGAACTTTTGTGGGTGATGGATATGTTTATTTCCTTGATCATGTGGATGGCTTCATGGGTATATTCATATGTCAAAACTTAGCAGATTGTATAGTTTAAGTATGTGTGCCTTATTATACATCAGTTATATTTTAGTAAAGCCACTAAAACAATGTCAGGCACAGAAGTTTGTCCCGACAAAAAAGTTCCATTCAAAGAACAGAAAAGTCAAGTCCAGTATTGTGCCTTTCAGTTGAATTTTTCTTATACTTTATTTCTCTCAAAAAAAAAATGTCTGGGGTCTTGTGAGAGAGGGTGTTCTTAATAAAAGGTAATAAAGCTCTATTCATTGATATCTCAGCAGTAGTTTTTGATATCTCTCTAAAAAGCATAACAGAAAAGTTAAAATTTTTCTACATATCTACTGAGAACATTACATAGGTCATTGCATTCAGCACATGAGTATCATGGCCCCGTTGAAGGTCATCAAAGGCAAAAGCTCTGATTCATGTCTGGGAGCTGTTACCCAATGGCAATGGCAGCACATGGTGAGAATTGGTCTGCCTGAGGTTACTGAGATGGCTTCTCATGGCTTCATACACATTTACACTGTATAACCATACCTGGAGCAGGAGAGGAAGAAAATTGGAAAGTTCTCTATGGTAGCTGAGAGAATTTTGTTCGTGTAATGTCAGTAAACATGACTTACACACGTAAATGATCATTTTTCAAAGATAAATGCAGTTATAATGATGGTAGGATATAAGTGCTTAAATGAGTCTTAAACTATTGCCATCAAGTTTCTTGGGCATATGAAACTTCCTGGATTGAATACTTGAAGAATTATTAACCACTAGGAGAAGGCCATCATGTATTATGTATGCTCTCATTTTTTTCTCAAGAGAGATTCCCTTAATTTGCTATGCTTAATTGATATTTCCAGTGACTCCTAAAAGAGAGGAATGTAAAAGTGCCTTCATTCTCAAATAATTAGGAGATTAAGAAACTATACTGGTAATCATAAACCCCTTATTTGAAATGCTTCCAGATTTAAGCAATTGGAAGTGCTATGTTTTTTCAACTGCTTGTTTATCTAAAATTATTATTACTTAATGTTTTTTGAATCACAACTCTCCTACAGGGGATGAATATGCCAAAACAGATAAGAACATCTATTTTCAAGGGCTTTCTACTTCAAGTTTAATAGTCTCCCAAAATTTACATAATGGAATCTCAACTTGCTGTGAAGATTTGACAAGCATATTTCTCAGCAACTCTGGAATTTATGTTAGGTAGCTTTCAGTGCAGACAGAGCAAAGTTTACTGAATTCCTAAATAATAAGTGATGCAAGTTTTATTAATACTCTTAGTGATGATAAATACTTTTTCTTGCTATTTTGCCTTAGTATTCTTTATTTCAATTTTTTTTTCTACTAAAGGGAATACCTGGCCATTTTTAAAACAAGCCAAGTTTGGTTTTAGACATTAGAATTTGGATCATCACCTTCTTCTTTCACCCTTGATTCACTTTGGTACATTTAATGTTTTTTATAGGGTAATATCAGATTACATTTTAAGGAAATGTATGTAATTAAACTAAAAAAAATTGGGTGTGCAATAAGCATAGGCTTATTAGACTCTTACAACGAACTAGTTTAGACATTTTTATAGGTGACAATTATTTGCTAATATGGTTAACTTTGAGTATGATGCTGCTCTGGCTACCTAATTCATTCACCTGATGATCTTGATTCTCACAGGTAAAGTGAGTGTACTTACAGGTGCAGGACCAGGCTGATGCCACCTGTCTCGAGGGTCTTGGGGCAGCATTGCATGGAGCCAGTGTTGGGGCGGATACCTGGAGTATGAGTCATATACATCCCCAGAGAATGATCTTGGTGGCAAGGGGAATTGAGTTTGGAAGGTATTGCACTCCTAGCTGAAGCTTGTCTTAAAATTCAGTAAACAGACAGACATCAATTATCCTGACCCTTCACATTACATTATCCCTCATTCCCATGCTTACTGTTAAATGATTTGCCTGTGGATGGGCCCCCAATCTTCCAGAACTCTGCTTTCACAAAATAGTTATATATTTCAGCATTCCAGTCTCACAGAAAATAATATTTTAGGTGGAAACAAAGAAATGATTCACATAAACTTTGCAGCTAAGGCTGTAAAACACAGCTTACAAAATTGTAGGCTACTTCTTTAGGAAAATATGATTTTGTATTAGTCAGCCAAAGGGGTGCTGATGCAAAATACCAGAAATCTGTTGGTTTTTATAAAGGGTATTTATTTGGGGTAGAAGCTTTCAGTTACCAGGCCATAAAGTGTAAGTTATTTTCCTCACCAAAATCTCTTGCCATGTGTTGGAGCAAATAGCTGCCAACGTCTGTAAGGGTTCGGCTTCCTGGGTGCCTCTATTCCCTGGGTTCATTTCTCTCTACTCTGTTCTCTCCACAAGGCCAGCTATAAACGGTCAGGTGAATGGCTCATCTCTCTTCCTGGGGCCTCTGCCCTGTCTAATCGAGGCTTTTCTCTGCTCCTCTGTGTCCTTACTTTGTGGGCTCCAGCATGCAGAATTCCAAACTCCTTTTTCTGCAGTGTGGTTCCTCTGTGTGTGCCCACCCACCAAGGTGGTGGCTATGCAACGTCCTACTGACGTGGCCCAATCAAAGCCTTAATCATTATTTAGTCAAGTAAAAGTGAAGCCTCCAAGTCCAATATAATCTAATATGCTTGGAAAGACAGACCAGTTTACAAACATAATCTAATATCTATTTTTGGAATTCATAAACAATATCAAACTGCTACAGCTTTTAAACTATTTCAAGATCTATCAGCCCTTTAGTTCACCAAATTTGGTTATTTTGACAATTTGACAATTGCCTGAAATCTTCAGGATTGAATTTTTGAAATTATCTATATTTCCCTCAAAATTCCCCATGCCCTAAGTTGAAGCATTTTACCTGGCCCGAAAATTCTTGTCTGGTTGCTTACAACTGTAAGCAACAATAGCTTGCCTCCAAACTCCTTTCATGAGGAGAGCTCTGAGGATATGCAGTTCTTGGTTTCCTTCTTAATATGAGTGTTCTCACTTTATGTTTCAACAATCTCTGGATGAGCCCAGACTATCAATTAGACAACCTGATTCTTCTGCTATTTTGCTGTGAGATGGGCATAAGATTGCCAGACATGCCTACCACATACAGTTGTTTTGAAGTGCAAATGAAACAACGCACTAACAAATATTTTTTAAAGAGGGTTATGCACTGTAGGGATACAGAGTATCAATACTACTACTATTACTTTATCACTAGTGTTGTCACTCCCAGCTCTCTCACACTGCTAATTTACAATGCTAGGTGAGGTGCTGACCAGAAAATATGCTCATCATTGTTTAGAGTTTAGCTCACTTTGCACTAGAGCATATTACATTTTACTCATCTTATTTTCTGCCAGGGAAAATATTCTACTTGAATTTTTATTTCTTAATATCTATAATTACAGAATAAAAACTCAATTAGAGAACAGAAAGGAAAACTAGGATTTAAGTTGAAGGGACAAAGAGAAATAGAATCCAAAATTTATAAACTGTGCATTCCTGCTGGAGTAATTACATATTTTTATTGTCTGTTCATTTATAGCAGACACTGGTTATGTATGTTATTTAAGCCATTTGATATATTTATTGTGATTTCTACGCTTAAAGGGACTGAGTCAGCCTCTGTTCATCAGAGGAAGATAATCCACACATTGGGTAGAACCCTTTGTGAGGTTCTGTCTGTGGAAATCATAGCATTGCTCAAACCCTATGTACGCTCAAAATCTCTGTAACACTTTTTGTTAGAAGTAAACAGTTTCCTAGCAAATCTGTGCCTGAAATTTCTGAGCAGCTTGACACTCCAGTTTATCCCTGGAGGGCATTATTAGTCACTCTATTATATAAAAATGTAGAGATAATGTATGTTTCTATATAATTGGTATGTTGGGTATGCTGAGTAATAATCAAGGGGATGGAATATTTTCACAGGCTGGTAAGGGGGAGCTTTGCTTCCTTGTAGTTCCATATCAGCCCCACCTGTGGGCTCTTCTGATATCTGTCACCACAACATCATATGTGGGGTATAAAGCAGAAACTCTGCACTTAACATTTGTATTCCCAACTACACACTATAAGAGAGAGAACAAAGTCTCAGCGGGTGGGTTTTAATACAGACAGACCCAGGGCTGATGGTCAAATAAATCTGCAATGACTGAGCTTAAGTAGGAAAGGTTAGCAGAGGAGAAGGCAGGTGGAAGAGGTAGCTATGCCAGGGTTAAACTGCTATCAGGGGCTCAAATCACCTGAGACCACAGCTAGGCTTGTTAGAGGCCAATGTTCACCTCTGTCAAGGAAATAAAAGAACTTCCTTTACAAATCAATAAGTAGTTTGTTCCTATGAGAATCTGTAAATGATTCAAAGCTCTGGGCACAACTGTTCACCTGGTGATTGTGACTAAGGACAGTAGCTCAAAGGACCATTTCCTTTTATTGTTATTGGACAATAATATAATCTGAGGATCTATAGATTTTCCTGGCAAAATTAAAAAATATATCTTATAAAAAGTATTTGGCTTTCCAGAAAGTGAAGGAAGTATCATTAACTCTATCTTATGACTTGTTTGACAATCAAGGAATAAGTCTGCCTTATGAGAGGCTCACTCACATCTCAGTCTAGCCCCACCTCCACCTCATTCCCAAAATATACCACCTCTCAGCCAGCCCAAAGCTCCACTGCTCTCTCATACAGGATCTTTCTCATTACTGAATCCCAGAAGCCCCATTCAATTATTAAAGAACACCCTGTTATATTTATTACAGTGGTGGCTGATATTGCTGCCAATTGTCGAATTTTGGTTTCCAGTGGTTGATTTTCATGCATGAGAAACACACAGCTGCTGGGCAGGTGCCAGCATTCCATCAATCTATCCAGGCTGCCTCGAACCTCAGGATATGTAAGAGTAGCAGATAAATTGGAAAATCAATGACTTGTCCCTCCTGCCACACTAGTTACTATTGAGAAATTAATATGAGGATCACTATAAATAAAAGATAAAAGATGATATGTCTGACAGTGTAAAATATTGAGGCTGGACACAATATGCTGGGGGAATCTAAACCAAAAGCTAAGCAAATTAACCCTGTAAGGGCCTCATATCACCTTACTGGAAATCCAGTTTTGAGAAAGAGGGATCATACTATAATGTTATAAGGGTCTGTTCACGTTACCCGATAGAGAAAAACTGCCACTAATATTAATGAAATAGCATTCCCTGTCTTTTCTATGCCATAAGTTTTAGAACCAGAAGGGATCGCAAAGATCATTTACTCGAGGGGCCTAATTTTACTGATGAGAAAACTGAGGACAAGGAAGCTAAGTGATTTACTACAGTTTTTGCAGCTAGCTAGTGACAGCTGCCAATGTTCAATCCTATTGTATCAAGCTACCTCCTATCATAAAGGCTCTTAATAAAACTCTCATTTTTGTAGTCTCTAGGGCTTTCCTTAGAAGAACACTAATTTGTAATCATGTCAGAAGCAGTAAAAGATGATGGCATTTCTTAATATGCAGTCAAGACCAAAGATCTATTTGCTGCATTATAATAATGTGCCATAGATATCATTTCCAGAGCACCTTTGATTCTGAGGCATCACAGAGGACATTGTCCATATTGCACCTGGGGATTAGGAAATGGAACAGCTGAGATAACTCAAAGAGATATGTGGCACCCAAGAGGGAATTTGGTGAGAAAAAGAGAAAACGCTGACTGTATTAGGAGAGTACCAGTCTCTGGGAAAATGAGGCCTTAAGGAACAGCAATTTGGCCTCTAACTGGTTAAAGAGGAGCAGAAGTTGAGCAGTCATAGGTTAATTTTATTCGAATGTCTAAAAGTCTAAATTCAAGCTTTGATGCACCTCAGATATGAAAATAATCTGGAAGGCTCCTTCCCAAAGAAGTCTGAGATCCTGGGATTCCCAGTCTCAGATTTCACTCTGCCCCTACTAGAAGCTCCTGATAGGAGAAACAGTGCAGGTATGGGTGCCAGACAGCCAAATTCTGTGTATACCTTCATTCATTCCTTTCAGATGTGTCTCAGGACAACTAGATGGGATTCAGATTTCTTAAAATGCAATTATAAATCTATTGGCCTTGACTCTAGGTTCTACCCATTATTCACTCACACTTTGCAAATGGCATTTAATTTCTCATCTCCTATGTCATTTAAGCCTGTCTAAAGAGCCTCCCTCCGGTTAATCAGAAGTCAGCTACACTCAATTCGGGTTCTGTCTCTTGAAGACAAATGCACTTTTTAAAAACAAAATGAGGATGATGGTTTTCTTATTTAAAGCCAGGTCACCTAGTAGGTGACAAAGTCTGATTTAGCAGATTAAAAAGTATCCCTGATGCCAAATTCTTGCTTATGCTTTTTTAAAAATTCTCCTGTCAGTGCTGTTTCTTAAGGGTCAAAAAGTATGCATTACAAAAAAGGAAAGAAAAAAGTTTATAGATGAATGCCAGTTCTCCCTGAAGTACCTGCCTCAGTTGAGAAATGAATATAAAGATCACTATAAATAAAAGATAAAATATGATATGGCTTTTGGAGCAAAATAGTAACACCAGTCACAATGTGATTTATCAAGTCTAACCAAATTAACCCCCTGGGATAAATAGGGAATTTGTTTTTGTTGCATTTGAAAAATGGACTAGTATTTTTTTGAAAAGCATTTATATGAAAAGATATCAAGGGGCTCAAAAAAGAGAATTCAGTTTCTTCCCTTTTAGGTAGCTTCTCTTAGACACATGCACAAGATTTAGAAAATGCTTTCCCCCAGGAAACAAAGACAGAGCAATTACTCAACATTCTGCAAAGGTGCACTAACTTATCTTATTAGTTGATGTGGTGGCTGGAAGCTATGTTTGGGGGATGGAGGTTTTTTTTGTTTGTTTGTTTTTGTTTTTGTCTTTGCATTTTCAACCCAAATGCTTCCCTTAGAAAATATGCTTTCCATTAGTATGTGCACAAAACATTTTTCTAATATACCATTCATTAGATTAATGTTAGTATTAGATCTTTACAGTGTGCGTTTGTCTTGGGCATTTTTCCAAATCTGCATTATGTAACACATGGATTTCCAATTCATAATTGCAAAGGTTTCAAAACCTGAGTTTCAGAGCAGACTTTAGAAATAGGCTGGCTACAATAAAATTTTACTTCTATGCCTAACTAGTCTTCCAAAATTGTGTCTCTTTTCTGGGAATGAGACAAAAATAATAAAATCTTGGCCCAGTTCAAGCAATTATTTTGATCTATTGTGATAGATAAGCAGAGGTTTTCTATAAGTCTTTTGGGTATATACTCCTTTTCTTGCATGCTTTGACCTTCTCTCTAACCCTGGAAAAATATAGGTGGGTTGGGTGACTCATCCACTTTTGTCGTAGTTAGCTGAATTATTTAGTATGAGCAATGGAAGAAAGTGGAAGAGTAAGCAGGCAGAAGTAATTTTAAAATATCTTTAGCTGGAGGAAAATTGGCCTACCTACACAAGAGTAAATGTGGCATATGCAGTGATTCAAATATTCAAAGATGTCTGTTTTAGCAATAAAGACTGGATCTGGACACAGTCCCAGGCATAGTCACACATACACCTGCATGCTCACTATATCAAAGAACCACAGAAGTGT
>JAQZBX010076515.1:0-14412 GCA_029593785.1 Cabassous unicinctus | reverse complement strand
TCAGGTTAGCAGGAGGCAGTGTTGTCAAAGGGAGAATTCAGACTGAGACAGATGAGAGAAGCACAACGTTAAAGTTGTAAAAGCAGTGCTGAGAAATTCATTTCCAAGGTATCAGGTGAGGCCATAAATGGGAAGACAAGTCATGAGAATAGAGGATGGGGAAAAGAGAAGCAATGGAATGAAAGAAAGGCCAAGAAGAGCAGTTTAGTACTGAGGCTGTAGATAAGGTAAGGGCAGAGGGATTGGTTTTTATGTGGTGCCAGCTTTGTAGCACAGGGAGTAGTCTTGATGTGGTAAAGGGGTCAAGCTGGAATCTCTAAAACATGTTTGTGTCTCTTTAAATTGCTCCTTTCCTCTCCCTACCTACTAAATGAGGGCTTTCTTCAAGTTTCTGTCTTTGGCCCACTTCTCTCTCTGCCATCTTTCCATGGGGAATGTCATCCACGTCTATGACTTCAATTTTTCTCTGTGGATGACTCTATTTGCAATTCTAGCCACAAATCTTTCTTGAATTTTTACCTCTTAATTCCAGCTGGCTGCTGGATACTCTATTGAGATGTCCCATAAATTAGGGCAATATTGTACAACTTTCCATGGTACCATCACATAGAATAAAATGGGGTTATGGAATGTGGCAGCCATGCCAGGTATCTCAAACTCGACTGGTCCAAAAAGGAACTCAGAATCACCTAAATATTACACCCTGTTAGCTTCCTCTCCCAGTGATCTCATTTCTGCTGGTAATATAAGTGTCATATTCCCGATCAGTTTTGCAAGCTTATTCAGCGACTTAAAAAACTGTGTCCTTAATTTTTTCCATATTAATGGTCAGATTGTATACCATTAAATAAGGTTTTATTTCAACAAACCCCTATTTTAATACCATTTTAGTCATCAAAAGAAATCATAAAAATCTTTAAAAATGTGTTTCATTTGTTACCCATGGAAATAGAATAGAAATAGATCTTTATAAATTTTAATAACTGATTAACTGTTAAGTATGCATTTATTAGGAAATAGATTTGTCAGTTAATCTAAAATTATTTGAAACATTGATTAGCTAGTTTATACTTGGTTCACTTGGTTACAAGAAAATCTGTTGTAAGCTAGTCATAATAGAACTGGGTTCTAACAAATTATGCTATTGTTTTTGGTTATTTTCATACAACTTTGACCATGGTAAAAATCATAGTTATTGAATTTTAAAATGATGGCACTTAAAATCAGTCTATGACCAAAGCACATTAATATCAATATTAGACCTGCAACCTTTTTGATTTACAACTTCAAATAATGGAAATATTTAATGATTAATTTCAGTTCGTTCTTCTAGCTTCTGGATTTGGGATATTTGGTGAATCAGGAGTCCTACCAGTCTTAGAATTTCTAGGCATTTAAAAATATGTCTTCAGGGCATCTAGGAATATGTTGATAGTTTTCTCAAATATGAAAATGAAATTGAATGAACTAAAAGATTGATTCAGAATTGTTAATCAGTGAGTCAATTTTCAGACACATAGGTAGTTTGCTCCTGATTTTTTGAAGAAAACTCTAAAATCTGTTTTTCAGAACAACTACATTTATTAATCTGGTTATTTTGTCATTTGGAGTTATTCAAATAGAAATCCACCGAAATATATAGAATTAATATTATGTTTAAGTTAGCTCCCAAATAGAAAAGAAAAAAAACACCTCTGGAATTCTTTAAAGGAACATATAATAGAGTTCATATATTAATTAGGAACAGTTTAAAAATAATTTTGTTTATTTCAGTCTATTCTTTGTTTTACTATGTAATATACATTTATGATTTGTAAGTTTGTTATTCTACTGGATAATAAATATACACAAAATTAATGTAATTTAGTATTTTCTTGGCAAAAGCGTCATGTTAAAACTAATTTAAATTAGCAAATTTTATCAACTTAAGAAGTCTATCATATCCTTATACCTCTTAAGATATGAGAGAAACCAAACACTCCTGGAATCTAGTAGTGACTTTTCAGAATTCTTGGTAAAGTCTGAATCTCACTTTCCTCATCTATAAAATGAGCTAAGTCTGCCTCCCTGGGTTATTGGAGAAATTAAAGAATCTTGTGAGAATGCTTTGTGAAAAAAGAAACTTATTAGCCACATGTAAAGAATCATTAGTATAATCGCTCTCCTAAACAGAGACCCCCCATAAAGCCATAATAGGCAAAACTTGTCTTTATTTGGGTTTTAATTTGCTTTTATTTTTCTAGTTTCTTAAAGTGGAAGCATAGTTCATTGATTGATTTTTAAACTGTTCTTTTCTAAAATAAGCATTTAATGCTATAAATTTCCCTCTGAGCACTGTTTCATCTGCATCCCACAAATTTTATGTTGTTTTTATTTTTATTTAATTCAAAATATTTTTCTAATTTCTCTTTTGATTTTTTCCTTGACCTATGTGTTATTTAAAAGAAGTGTGTTGTGTAGTTTCCAAATATTGGTGGATTTCCCAGATAACTTCCTGTTATTGATTTCTAATTTAATTCAACTGTGGTCAGAAAGCAAAGACTTACTTTATGGTCCAGAATATGATCTACCTTGGTAAATGTTCTGTGTGCACTTGAAAAGAAAGTGTATTCTGCTGTTGTTCAGTGTGCTATAAATATCAATTAGGTAAAGTTGATTGATAATGTTCAAGTCTCTATCCATGCTTATTTTTCTTTCTACTTGTTCTATCAATTATTGAGAGAGGGGTTGTATGGAGGTCCCCCAAATTACTCCCACATTTGGAGATTCACTAGAAGAATTCATGGGACTCAACATATAATTGTACTTATAGCTAACACTCATTACAGTGACATAGTACAGATTCACAGGTGGATCATAAGGGGAAAAGACATAGTCAGAGTCTGGGGAAATCCAGGCGGAGGCTTCCTTAAGCTCTCTCGCTCCCATGAGGGATCAACGTAGGGTGCACTTCTCCCCCAGCAAGGAAACTGCAGCCACAAGTGAGTGATGTTTCTGCCTGTGGAATCCCATTAGAGACTCAGTACCCCAAATTTTTATCTGGGCTAGTCATGTAGGCAACCTCTGCCTAGCATATACCAAAATTCCATAGTCCCAAAAGGAAAGCAGGTGTTCAGCATAAACCGTATTGTTTGCGTGAACAGTCTGTGCGCTAGGCAAGGTAATCATCCTTATCAGTTAGGGATTAATGGGAACTTTCTTGAAATCCAAGTTCACAGATGCTCAATGTGGCAAGCAGGCCCCTCTAAAGATAGCAGCTGCAGGCCTGCAATATTAAACCTTTTATGCACAGGGGTGTTGAAATCTCCAACTGTAAGTGTGGATTTGTTTATTTCTCCTTTCAGTTCCAATATCTGAATTTAACATTTTATATATTTTGAATCTGGTCCTTGTTACTCCATCATGGCTGCAAGTAGAAGACCCAAAGCTTATACTTAGAATTGTTTTTTCAGAGTGGAAGCAAGAATTTCTTTAGTCCCTTTTGTTACCATACCATGTATTTTTAAGGCATTCAATCCTCTAGACTTGGAATCATTTGGACTATGTCCTAGCCACTTGAACTACCAACTCTGGAAACAATATAAATGCATTCAAAAAGATTCACTTATTTATTAACTTATTTATTATTATCTCTTATATTTAATGCATTTTCTTTACAAAACATTTTCATATACCGTATGTCACTTGTGAAGTACTTAGGGCAAATATTTATATTTTGCAGATGAGAAAATGAGTCTTTGAGAGGTCAAGGGATTTTCTTAAACAGCAATGGATTTCAGGTCTTGGTCTAGAAAAATGAGTATTTGATTTGGCTCTTCCACTTAATAACTATGTGATCTCACAAATTGTTTACATTTAATGTTATAACTGATGTTGTTAAGTTTAAATCTACTAATTTATAATGTATTTTCTATTTTTCCCATTAGTTCTTTCTCTTTTCTTCTTTTGGATTATTTTTTTATTATCCTGTTTCTTCCTTCATATTAGTTTGTCATTCTATCCTTTATTGTTCTTTCAGAAGTTACTCTAGATATTACAATATTTAGTCTTGACTTAATAAGTCCAATATAAATGAATACTTTGCCACTTTTGGATAATAAAATGACCAGAGAACAACTGTGTGCTTCAATCTGATTATTTTATTCTGACCTCTCTTCCAGTTCACTAATCCTCCTTTCAGCCCTGTTTAGTTTATTGATACATATCTACTGGGTTCTTAATTTTAATTAATTTACTTTTAAGAATTCCCTTTTGATTATTTTTTACAGTTTGAAATTCCCTTCTTATCCTCTAGTTTCTTGATCATATTTATAACTGTTATTTTTAAAGTCTACATCTGGATCTCATAGGGATGTTTCTATTGTCTGCTTTTTTGTTTCTTAGTTTTTGGTCATATAGTGTTGTCTTCTTGTATCCCTGGTAATTTTTTATTGCATGTAAGATATTTTGTTTGAGATAATTGAGCCTTTGAATGAGTTTATCTCCCTCTAGAGGGGATTAACTTTTGCTTCTAGTAGGCAGGATATAATGGTATGGACAGATCTTAGACAATTAGGAATTGAGTTATTTTGAAGCTGACCTTTAGTCTTTGTGTGGATTGGTCTATTTCCAGTTCTTCCTTAATCTTAGGGTGCAGTCCTTCAGAGATGGAAACAGAAAGCCATGGGCATTGTACCAAGGCTTCTCTTTGATGATCCTAAATTCCAGTTTTTGTCCCCTCCTTTCCTTTCCCCCACTGTAAGATTGCTGAAAACTCTTCAATTTCTCAGCTGTTACTTTTCCCACAGTTTCTTAGCCTCCAAGACACTGCTTGCTAATTAGTAAATGCTTCAAGGAGAACAGTAGTGCCAAAAATAATATCTCAGCTTCCAGATCTTGACTCTTCAAGTTCTTGCTGATTTGATAGTTCTCCAATGACTTCAAACAGATTTAAAAAATATTTTGTCCAGCATTTCTAGTTGTTTTTGGTAGAAATTGGTCTTCAGCTAGCTAATTTTTCTTTATTGAAAGCAGAAATCTGACCTTGGAGTAAATAATTTAACTTCTTTAAGGCCTAGTACTCTCATCTATAAAATAATGATCCTAACAATATTTATAATGGCAGGATTGTTGGAAGGATCAAGTAAGATAATCTAATGGTGTGGTACATTAGTTAAAATTGATGAACACATATTGAAGCATGTTAATGTGGGAAAGTGTGGGAGGGGGAGGGAGTGGGGCATATGGGAGTCCCTTATATTTTTTATGTAAAATTTATGTAATCTGAAGCTTCTTTAAAAATAAAAATAATTAAAAAGATAATCTAATGGAAAAATTTTCTAAACATTTGTGGTACAGAAATATAATCTGTATAGCCAGAAAGTCTTTATATTTTTCTCTTATGGGGAGACAAGGCATCTGAAAGAAATGCCATCAAATAGTTTAAATTTAGCCTCATTCAAGAACTGCAACTGAAGCAGACTGCTAATGGGACAAGATAGTGGTACATCTGTAGCATACCTGTAATTGAAATGGTTGTGACATCTCAACACTTTGAAGAAATTGTATTAAGGGATATAACATGATAATATAGCTGTATGTTGGCTAAGGTATTGATACCTGTACATCCAAGGGTGGAAATCAGAAAACAACTGTATTCTCTTAGATCCTCTTTCTTTTCAGACTGGCGCTCTGGACCATTTCTCCTTGACTTTTTGGATGAAATCTCAGGTCCCTGCTTTGACTTTTTTGTTCACTATCAAATAATAAAGAATCTTTAGTTTTTTCCTAATTACACACACACACACACACACTATTTCTCATTTTGGTATTTAAAGAGTTTAGTCCCCCGTCTAAAAGTTTAAAAATTCAAACTTTAAAATTTTTCTCTTCAAGAACTTAGCTTCTTTATTTCCTTGCTCTTCTTTCCTAACTCATGAGGATGCTTCTGACTCCTCCCAAGTTGGGGGTGGTGGTGGGGAGGAGAGGTAGGGAGTAGAAAAGTTCTTTCTTGTCTGATGCTGCTGTGAGGTGGCATCATGTTTTCTGCACATGGTATATATTTAATGTTGACGTTTTTCTCGTGCCTGATGTTTTTGATGACCTTCCCACCCTCACATTTCCCAGGATCTCTTGATGTGGGTAAATGTATTTTTCTGATTGGCTATTGAATTTTTTCTCTCTAGGAATCTAGTGGTCATCTCTTATGGGTGTTACCTTATCCTCCAGAAATTCCCTTGGACAGGGTCTAAGATCATCCTTGGTCAATTTTCTCATGCACAGGAGATACTCAGGCTTTCTTTGCCTTGAAAACCTCTGGGGGTGAAAGACCTCCAAAGCATCAATCTCTCTTGTTCAACTGTCAGAGCAGTTATCCAGTCACAACCCACTGGATTTTTCAGCATGAATTTTACAGCAGCTTGTCAGGGCCTCAACCTTGGGGAGATGCACACCAAGCTCTGCATGTGACTGCTGAAGCCCCCTTCCTTAGGCATGAGATAGGTGGGACTCACAGCACATTGATGATTCTCTCCACTTATCCCATGAGAATTCTCTCTTGGCCTCCGCAACCTCTTTCATAGATTGGAAGTCACACACTGGTTTCTAGACACCTCCTCTGCAAGTTCTACTTTGGTTTTCTTGCACTTTTCTTTCTAATATGGGAGTAATTGGTACCTATTGCTTTGGTGTCTCAGCCAAATCTGAGATAGGCAGGATTCCATTTTTACACGCTATTACGCATGCTTAAAAGGAATGATCAGAACAACAACAAAAAGGCCACTCTTGGAAAACAGTTGGAAAACATGGTGAACTTTCTGCACAACAAGGTTTCTAGAGAATGAAGAGCTGCTTCCGTTTTTTCAGGTTTGCGTTTTTCTTAGCATGATCATGCCATAGGCTGGGGGAGGTGAAGGTGAAGTGCTGACCTCAAGTGGTCTTACAGGCAGAAACTTCGAGTGGGATGAGTAGAAAAAACTGTGTAAGAGCTCACGTGAGACACTTCTCAGGCATAAAAGATGAGCTGTGCCAGCACTACTGTGTCGGCAGAGGGACCAAGAGATAGTGAATATGGGTTATCATCTTTGATATGACCCCATTTGTACCCACAAGATAATGTATGGCTTGGAAAATGAGGATTATGTACAAAAAATAAAAATAATTTGCAATTGTAATCCATCACACAATGGGTGTATGTGTGTGTATACTTTTAAAAACGAAAACTGGTATCAAAATACTTTTTTTTCCTAACAAGTCATCATGAATGTTTCCCTTATTTAATATTCTTCTAAAATATACATATATATTTTTTTCATTTTTACCAGGAGATCCCAGGGATCGAACCTAGGTCCCTCCATATGGGAGACAGATGCCCAACCATTTGAACCACATCTGTCCCACTAAAATATAATTTTAATGGCATCCTAGTATTCCTTTGCATGGCTATGCTTTAATTTAGCCAATTCACTTTTAGACTTTTAGGTAGATTCTAAGTTTTTTCCCCTATTATATACAACCCGTAATGAATACCTTGCTGCTAAGTCTTTGCACACAGCTCTGATTATGTTCTTGTGATAAAGTAATGAAAGCGGAATTACTGGATAAAATTATATATATTCATATTCTTAATATGCATTGCCACATTTTCCTTCAGGAAAATTGTGCTTATTTAACTCTCTCCAGCAGTATATGAGAGTGTCCCATGAAAGCCATTTTATATGAAAATCTTAGTTGGGTCAAAATTATTCGGTACTGGTTTCTCGAGTTAGGGCAGGGCCATGCCAGGACAGCCGAGGGTGAGATGGCTGCCCGGGCAGCAATCGATGAGGACCAGCTCCTCATTTAAGACACTACACTCATAACCAAGAAGCTTCCTCAGATTTTGCAAACGCACACCAAAGCAGGTTCCAAGACAGTTCGCCTAAGACCCTGGGACAGGACCCTTTCCACCATCAAGTAGTGTCACAATGCCTGCCCCGTCAGCCCCTCTGGACTGCTGTGGGACTCCAAGGAGACAAAACCGCGAAGGGTCTGTGTGAACTGTAGAGCGTGGTGCACCTGTATGAAATTACTGCTAAAAATAAACAGAATGGGAAGGGAGGCACAGAGAGGCAGAGCCACCAAGCGCAACAGGAGGCCGTGGGCGGGGATGCTCCAAACACGCCCGTGCGGGCGACGCCGCGGCAGGCGGGGCGGGGCGGGGCGAGGCGGCGGTCTGGCCCCGCCGGCGCCTGAGTCCCGGGGACAGAAAGGCGCGGCCGACCGCCTGTCACACCTCACGCAAGGTCCCAGGCGCGCCCGCCGCTGGCCCCTCCCACACCACGGACCCCGCCCCCCGGCGGCCCCTCCCGGTCGCTCCTCCCTTGCCAGCCCCTTTCCACGCCGGCTCCTCCCGGAAGCGCCGGCGGAGCGTCCCCTAATGGAGCGTGGGCCGCCTGCCTTGGAGGCCGCCCCTGCCGCCGCGGTGCTCTTCGCCTGGGTACGGGACTCCGCCCCCCCGGCCGGGGCCACTGGGACTGAGGGACCGGGGAGACGCGGGTAGCTCCGGGCCTCGGCGCGGGCAGATCTGGGGCTGGGGCCGGGGCGGCGGAGGTCCAAGCCCGGCTCTGGGTTGGAGGATCCTGAGCTGGGGGCTGAGGAGGAGAGGACCGGGAGGACGGGTCTGCAAGAGGTGACTTAGGGGCCTGCTAGCCGATGGGGTCTGGACCGAGGGGGCCGGGGCGCAGTTGGAAGAACCTGCCTCCCGGCCAGTGCGTCTGGTTTTGCGAGAAACTCAGGCCCAGATAGCGCTAGAGAAAGACTGCGTGGAGGGCTCTGTAGGGAGAGGATCGCCTAGTCCCAGAGTCCTTTGGGGGCCACCTGTGCTCCCCCACCCTCCCATTGCCGGGAGGAGGGACACCCGTTTCCAGCCCCACCGCAGCCCGGCGGGAGCATCCTTTGGATGTGAGGCCTGTGGTGTTTTGTTTGGCGGTGCACAAGGCGGAGACCCTGCATTTTTGCTGCCATTCTGCTGTCATGGATGTTGCTTGTACTGTACTGGTAGTGTGGGGAGTCTGGGCTGGTGTTGCACCGAGAGAGGCAGGCTCATCTTTACGTGTTGTGACTGGGAGAGAGGAAGGCTCGTGCACAGGAGAGTGTGGCAGCCACCCAGCTACCATGCGTGGTTACAAGCAGACACAGTGCCCTGTAGTTCTTAGCGCTTATGGCAATTGTAATGACATGCATACTTTGTTAATGTCAGGCTCCCTGGCTAGAATATAAGCGTCCTAAGGGTGGGGACTGTGCCTGTCTTGTTCACTGTGCCTCTCTTGGTGCCTGGCCCATTGTAGGTGCTCAGTAAATATTTGTTGATGAATGAATGAGTACCTGCCATGCCCAGCCATGTGCTGCTCTTTTGGGAAAGAGAGTGAAAGACTTCCAAATCTGGGGTAGGGGTATCAACTACATTGCTGCTAAAACCAGTATTTATTGACTAATTTAAAAATGATAATTAGCAGTACAGGGCTGCACTTGTTAAACATAAGGCTGCAGTTGGCAGAAGGGAGGACATGGTGTGGCCTGAAGCAGTCTGACTGGCTCAGTGCCTTTGAGGTGGCACTTGAACTGGGGATCCAATGTGTGCCAGGGGTGAGTGCCCTCTCTGGCTTTTCCCAGCCAGGGGAGATTGGGATCTGAGTGGTTAGAGACCTTTCAGATGAGACCTTGTCTGGGCTTGCAGGCCTGATGGTATGTTTTTCCTGCTGCATAATCTGTGTGGAGGGGATTTATCTCCTTGTGGTCCTGTGGGATTGGAGGGAAGGTGAGGGCAGGGAGGAAGGGGATCCGAAATGTTTGTCAGGGAGGGAGGTAAATAGAGTTGTAATAGGATGTATTAAATTTCCTTCAATCTGGACTTAGGACCTTTTGACTGCATTACAGAAATTGGGTACCAGAATTTGAATCCCAGTGTGCTGGTGCCTCACTTTTCCCTCAGATGTTCAGCAACCTGCATCCCTGGGAATGGGGCAGTCACAGAGATCTCAGGGTGCTAGAGGCACAGTAGGATGGAGAAAGCCTGTGCATATGGACTGCACTTCACATTGTGCAACAGGCTTTTTATTCAGTCTTTCCTAGGGAGGAACTTAGAGGATCTTAATTCACTCATCACATAAATATATGTGCACTTTCTCTGGGCCAGCATGGTTCCAGGTGCAGGAGAAATAGCAGTGAGCAAAGCAAAGCTCCTACCTTCATGGAGTTTACTTTCTAGTGGGAGAGGTAGACAGTAAACAAATAAATATATAATATAATATATTATGTATTTAATATATATAAGTGATAAGTGCTAAGAAAAAAAATACAGAAAAAGGGGATAAAAGTGATGAGGGTACTAGTTTAGTTAGGGTCATAAAGTTAGCCTCCTGCTGCATAAGCTCTGTGCTGGTTCACCATATGTCTTTTTTTTTTTTTCCCACTTAGATAGATGTGGTATAATGAAAAGAGATGGGTCTGGGCATTTGACTTGCTGCTTACCAGCTGTATGACTGTAGAAAGTTACTTAACCTCTTTGAGCCTTAGTTTCCTCATCTGGCCCATCTCCCAGATTGTTGTGAAGATTAAATGAGAGTGCCCAGTACCCAGGGAAGCCCTCAGTAATTGGGAGCTAATATTACCCCTGTGGGTCTCTGGGGTCCCGCCCCTGCCATGGCTTGCTCTTCCAGCTTGGAGTCCTTGCAAGCTAGGTTGGCTGTGACAGACTACAGGGGGACAGGATTGTGTGTGTGTGTGTGTATTTTTGTAGTTGTTTTAAATCACTTTCCCTCATTCATGTGTCTTCAAAAACAAACACATTTTAAAGGTTTTTGCTACTTAACTCCAAGAGGAGCCAACCAGGAGAAATTATAAAGAGTTCTGAAATCTTAAAAAGATTCTCCCTACAGGTCCACAGTCCCTTATCTTCAGTCTGAATATAAAAGCTCTGAAAACTCCAAACTGATCTGATACAAGGCCATTTATAGTCTTTGTCTACTTATTGAGTATTTGTTTCTTGCTTATGAGGTACTGCCCTGGACCTTGCAGTAGCTTTCCAAAATATATGATATATACACTCATCTTTCTAAAATCTATAAAATACACTTGGCCACAAGAGTTTCAGACTAGGGATTCTGGATCTATATCACATAACAGCAACAGACATATTGCCCACCAAAGGCAGTCTGTTCCCTTAAAGGAATATCACCGTGTGAATCTTGGAATCACTAAACATTGTACTTGGAAAGGCCCTTAGAGATCATTGCCGACCTCTTTTACTGTGCAGATGACATAACAGTGATGTGCCCTGCTTGAGGACACAAATCCTTTGGTAACTTTGATTACAAAAAGTTGTTGCTGGTTTTCCCAGTGAGGGTGTGGGGAGATGGACAAGAACTAGTCCCAGTGTATTTCCTATCCACTTTGTCCCCATTTCCCCCTCACAGCTTCTTTCCTTAGCCTCCCCTGGTCATTAGTCATTATCAGAAGGAACCGCATGCTTCCACCCAAAGATAACACATGAGGGCTGTGGCGCTGGAAGGGGAAGCTGAGGACCGTCATTGGATAAGTTGTGGATGCTAAGGCCTCTCTGACATGGAAATTGTGGTGTGCTGGGGATGGGGACACTGTTTAAGCATGGATTGTATATAACAACCTCTTAAGAATGGAGCCTACAAAATCTCGTGTTATAGGCTCTAAAGACGTGTATCGGGGTGAGGATGATAGGGATAGTAAGTAGTTATTGATGTTAGTGGTTCCCACATTTTTCATCCTTGTTTTATTTTATCCATAGGGTGCAAATAGCTATGGGCAACTTGGCCTTGGCCATAAGGAGGATGTGCTTTTGCCCCAGCAACTGAATGACTTCTGTCAACCTGGATGTGTCAGGAGGATCACGGGAGGAGGGGGCCACTCTGCAGTTGTCACAGGTAACTTCTGTCAGGAATAGATAGCTGCTCATCTTCTTATTTAGACATTTTCCCCTAGGGTGTTATATTGCCATCTTTCAGCCTTTTGTGTTTGAAGGAGAAAATCGTTTTTGTGAAAGAGCCAAATTATCATCAAAGAATCCTAGGTTGTCTGAGCTAGAAGGACCTTAGAGATCTTCTGGACCAGCCCCCTTCATTATATAAATGAGACTCAGAGTGGAAAACTGATTGCTTAAGGTCACAAGGCAGATTAGTGTCAGAATTGCAACATGCGTCTCCTTTTACCACATATGTTGCTATTTAATTTACACATATGGCTTAGAAGTCTTTGCAATTTGATTGAATATTCTTTAAAAGTAAGAATCTTGTTTTTTCCTTAATCTTCCCTCACAGTACCTGGGGTAATACTTAACAAGTACTTAACAAGTGCTACGGTACTGTATTGCCGAGGAGGCATATTGCATCCTGGTTAAGAGCTCTGGAATCAAATTGCTTGGATTTAGCTCTGGGTTTGGGTATTTATTGGTTGTGTGGCCTTGAGTAAGTCTTGTAACGTGTTGTCTCTGTAACATGTTGGATGAGGAGACTCAATGAGTAAACAATGAGTATGTGGGTCCTTGGTACTTTTACCTTTGTGGGCCCCTTCCTCCATAAAGAAATACAACCGCTTTGGTATAAAGAATATAATCCAGGCTGGATTTGTGATTATATATTCGTTAGTATTACATTTATTTTTTTATTCTTTTAAAAGAAATGAAAATTAAAACATTTTCCTGGACCCCTGTAGTATTGTGGGCTCTAGGCACTGTGATAAGTAGGCCCTGCACGTAAAACTCTTAGAAGAGTACCTGGCACATCCTAAGTGCTCAATAAATAATTGACTTTTATTGTTACAGTAGATGCTTAATTTGGTGATTGATTGGTCCCTACTCTAGTACTTGGACTTTCCATTTAGATATTAGATTTGAGCCCCTTGGCCCTATGCCATTTGGCATCACAACATATTAACATACGTGGCTTATTAATTTGGGTGGGGAAAAAAGCTACTGTGACTCTAAATTATCGTGAAACCTTTTTGCTTTCTTTGGCAGTTGTAATTTCCCCTGTGCACACTAGCATTGAAGCTTTTCATTTTGCAGATAGAGGAGGCCTTTTTGTTTGTGGCCTGAACAAAGATGGGCAACTGGGACTTGGTCACACAGAGGATGTTCTGTATTTTACCCCCTGCATGTCCCTCCTTGGCTGTCCCATCCAACAGGTGGCCTGTGGCTGGGATTTTACCATTATACTCACAGGTAGGTTCATTCTTGGGTAAATCTATATCACTGTGAAGGCTTTGGTTAAGAAGAGCAGGAGGGTGGTAACACTGATGAAATGAAAGCCTTTTTTTATTTTTTTATTTTTTTTTTCAAAAGCCCATGGTGTTTTCTTTGATTGACAAGGAAAGTTGTGAGATGCCTTCTGCAAGGAGAGTTTTCATAATAAAAAAGCTTGGGCTGAGACCTTTTGCCAGACACTGGGGGATAGACTAGATCACCTTTGGTGGTCCCTTCCTGTACAAAAGTTAAGTGTGACTGCGTGCCTGGACTGGCTCGCCAGTAGTGCTAGCATAGGGTTACTCATGGGAGGATGTGGTGGGGAGATGTGAGGAAATTAGAGGTCACTATAGCAGTGACAGTGGCTTTTTCTCAGTGATAGTTGTTTTCTGGTAAATATGGTTGGGCAGAACTGTTTGGTCTCTGGGAAGCCAGATTGCAGAGTAGTACTTAAATTGCCATTTACATACTTGAATTTTGCAGCGAATGGTCAAGTTCTGTCATGTGGATCCAACTCATTTGGCCAATTAGGAGCTCCCCATGGGCCTCGAAGATGTGTGGTTCCCCAGGCCATTGAGGTAAGGACAGCACCTAATATTTAACTCCTAATATTTAGCTTGCCCCCATCCTGTTAAAGTGATGCTGAGAGCATCTTGGTAACAGCAGCGACACTGTCTTTCGTGTGAACTGAATTTTAGAGTTATCATTGCATTTTCCAGAGTTACAGTTATCCCTCCCTGGAATAAAAGGCTGGGTGCCTGAAAACCCATGGGGAGGAGAATTTGAGTTGAAAACTTAGGAAAAGTTGGGCCACTTGGATGGAGGTAGTGAGTGACCTCTTGGAAAAACCTTTTTAGCCCTCATAGTCATTTTAAATTTTTGTGAAGTAAAACAATAAAGTAATACATTAGTGACATTTTACAATTCTAAAATTAGTAATAATGGGAACTATGCTATTAATTTCTATTTAGCCATTGCTAGACATTTTTCAGAATCCTTTTTCTCCTGTGGTTTCATGAAGATACCTATAAAAGGGTTTTCTTTCAAAGCAGAAAACGTGTACCCCAGAAGTGCTACTCCCTCTCTCCTGGTTTCTGGCTTTCATTGTCAGTGATTTCCATCTCCTGGGTCCCATTTTTTCCATAAAGATTTATTTTATTTAATTCTGCCCCCCCCCCCCC
>JAQZBX010076514.1:0-14449 GCA_029593785.1 Cabassous unicinctus | reverse complement strand
TATTTATTTATCCCCCCCTTGCTGCTTGTGCTTGCTGTGTCCATTTGCTGTGTGTCTTCTCCGTGTCTGCTTATCTTCCCCTCGCTGTGAGGTCCCGCTGCATCAGCCCCTCGCGCCGTGCGGGCCGGCCTGCCCTCACAAGGAGGCCCCGGGAAGCAAACCTGGGGCCTCCCATATGGTAAATGGGGGCTCTATCGACTGAGCCACTCCTGCTTCCCTCTTTTGTCCATTTTTCAATCAGGTCATTTGCTGTTGTTGAGTTGTAGGTTCTCTTTATATATCATGGGTATTAAACCCTTGTTGGATGTGTAGTTTCCAAATATTTTCTCCCATTGAGTAGGCTACTTTTTTACTTTCTTCACAAAGTCCTTTGAGGTGCAAAAGAATTTAATTTTGAGGAGGTCTCGTTTATCTATTTTTTCTTTTGTTGCTCATGCTTTGGGTATAAGGTGTTTTTAAATGTATTTTTTATTTATTTTTAAAAGATACTTAGGTTACGTAAAATGTAACATAAAAAATATGAGATTCCTATATGCCCCACTCCCCACACCTCCCACTTTTCCCCACATTAACAACTTCTTTCATTAGTGTGGTACATTCATTACAATTGATGAACACATTTTGGAGCATTGCCAACTAAACATGGATTATATTGTAGATTACACTCTCTCCCACTCAATTCTGTAGGTTATGGCAGAATGTATAATGGCCTGTTTCTGTCATTGTAATGTCATTCAGGTCAATTCCAAGTCCTGAAAATTCACCCATATTACACCTCTTTTTCCCTCTCCCTTACTTCAGCACCTGCAGTGGCCACTAACTCCACATCAGTGTTGTAATTTCTTCCATTGCTAGAATCACAATAAGTCTATAGTAGAATACCAGTAAGTCCACTCTAGTCCATATTTTATTCCCCAATCCTGAGGATTCTGGGATGGTGATGTCCACTCCACCTCTAATTGACTTTGACCCCATATGGCTGATGGATGGGACTCTCTTGCTTGCAGTTGTAGACTCTCTCAGTTCCTTGGTGTGGTGGTTGTCCATCCTCATTTCCTTGTTAGTAGTCCTGGATGAGTCCAATGAACTAGAGAGATGTTGCAACTCTGCTGAGGCTCAGGGCCCAGCTGGCACATGGACAGCCCAGAGAGTCAAGTCTCTTGGACGTACACCTACCAACTCCAACACCAACTAAAGTTTCAAATAAAAGGGACAGAAGAGGCATGTGTAGTGAAGTCACATCTGAGTCCAACTCTGTCACACTCAGGAGCACAATCTCCAAAGTAGGGCCCACTGGCAAGGCACCAAACTCTGGAGCTATCTGCCATGACTATAGGACCTAGGTGTCTCCGGAGCCCTCAGGAGCCCCACTATTTGGGGTAATATCTACTTTGGCCATCTATGAGATCCTGCTGAGACATGTATAAGCATTACCTCTCTGATGACTTCCCGACTCACTTTGCAGTCTCTTAGCCATATAAACTAATTTGTCTTTACCTTTTCCTCCTTTTATTCAAGGTCTTTTTCCAGTTGTATCACCGGCCAGTGTTTGGTAGTAATCCCTCAGTGCCAGGGAGGCTTATCCCCAGGAGTCATGTCCATCGCTGGGGGGAAGGTAATGCATTTATATGCTAGGTTTGGTTTAGAGAGAGGCCACATTTGAGCAACAAGGACGCTTTCAGGACATAACTCTTAGCACCCTATGACACTAGGCTAAGTTGCAACCTCAAGAGCAAAGGCCCATAAGCATAGTCATCAATATCAAGGGCCCATCAATGAAACATCCTTCTTTATAGTCATTGCCCCTGTACTTGGGGGGTTGTTGCTATTCCATTAGAGAATGTGGCAGAGCTCCCCAGGATGGGGATTCAGTAATCTTTCGGAATACTTAAGGAATGTAAAGCAAACGTGTTTTTCTTGGTTTTGGCTTTAATTTGTGATAATGGTCACAAATCATTTGTAGCAAGTCTGAAAAGAATGATTGCATTGGGTGATAAAATTTTATTTAAAAAAAATAATAATAATCTTTTGGTTGTTGTGTGAATCTCTGCCCACTGTGGCAATGCCCCATGAACATTTGAACATATTTATTTACCTTATATGTATGCCCAGGTGAACTTCCTCCCATGTATCCCCCATCACTGACACCCCACACCATTGATCCTCCCCTGCCATAGTTATAACTCTTCTATGATGCAAAACTTCTTCAAAAATGAAGCCAAGAATATTGCCAAATTCGATTAATAGGAAAATGAAATAATAATGATAGGTTAAAACATAAGAAATAGAATGCATAATAATTTAGAAAAACTAAATCTAAAATAAAATTTTAAAATTTGGGGTATAAAAAAATAAAAAATATATTTTTAAAATTTTTTGACATTTTGCCTTTCATCACTGTAATATCTGTTGTCCTGTATGTACAGTGGCATTTTTCTTCCATTTCTTCCCCAGCGTCTTACTTTTTTTAAATTTTGTCTTCAAAGAAGCTTTAGGTCACAGTAAAGTTACATATAGAGTATAGGGGACTCCCATATACCCAATATCCTCCCCCTTTTCTTCCTTCCCTATTAATAACTTTTTTACATGTGGATGGTACATTTGTTACAACTGATGTACAAATATTGAAACATAGTTACTAACCATGGTCAATGGTTTACATTATGGTTTACATTTTAGACTATACACTTTTATAAACTTTTGATGAAATGGCCTGTGTCCATCATTGCAAATGGCCTGTATCCATCATTGCATGATTGTGCATAGCACTTCCATTGCCCCCTAAATACCCCCTTTCTACTACTCCCTCCCCCTCCTCTAGGGACCCACAGCTACCACCAGGCTTCACTCTTTGAACGACAAGATTCATAGATATTTGCTACAATGCTGAGGGCTTGACACATTCGTCTGCCCTCCCATATTAGGAACTGACCATGTTCTTGAGAGACACCCTCCCCTCTATTTGAGAACATATCAGGCCTCCCTAGCATGGGAGTCCAATTCCTTTCCACTCATTATGTGGGTCTCCTCGCACTGATACAGAACACTATGACAAAATGATCACTTGCACATTCTCTAGAAGACTGCCCCAAGTGTGCCCTGTCCCAAATGTCCCCCCCATCCAACACCCTAAACCAGTAACCCTTCCTTGTCATATTGCCAAAAGAGTTTTCTCAACATTGTAGTTTCACCCCTGTACTCACCAATGCCCAGTGTTCACCTGCTCCCTCCCCCAACCCTCCACCCAGTTCGATGGACCATCCAACCCATCATCCCCACCCTACCCCCCTGTTAAGCTGGGTGTAAGGTTTAAGAGACCCCTCCTATGACAAGATCTTGAAGATGTTTCCCTACATTTTCTTCTAGGAGTTTACAGTCCTGGCTCTTACATTTAGGTCTTTGATCCATTTTGAGTTATATTTTATATATTGTGTGAGATAGGGATTCTCTTTCATTCTTTTGCATATGGATATCCAGTTCTCCCAGCACCATTTGTTGAACACTATTCTTTCCCAGTTGAGTGGATTTGGCAGCCTTGTCAAAAATCAGTTGGCCATAGGTGTGAGAGTCTATTTTTGAACTCTCAATTCCATTGGTCAATATATCTATGCTTGTGCCAGTACCATGCTGTTTTGACTACTGTGGATTTGTAGTATGTTTTAAAGACAGGAAGTGTGAGTCCTCCAACTTCATTCTTCTTTTTCAATATGTTTTTGGTGCGTCTCACCCTGTAGCACAACTGTACCCATGTCTGGGATGTGTGCTATCTCTTTTCTTGTTTCTGAATAAACTCTTTACTCCCTTTCCTACCCTATGACATGTCCTTAAATTCCTTTATGCGACATAGCCAAGAACCTAGAAACCCGGAGTTAACACATTTGGCGAGCCAAGAGATCTAGAGGCAGGTAACACTTCCCGACACCTGACAAAGACTGGTGAGTCTAGACTTTTTAATTATAGCTTGCCTGTGCCCTCTTTTGTTTGTCCACCATTACCATCTGCCATTTCAAATTGGTTCCTGGATAGGCTCCCACAGGACATAATCTTGGTCTACCCAGACTTCTGGCTCCCTTTTTGGAGGTGGCAGGGGCAAGCCCCCATGCCATGTAGATCCAAGGAAGCTCTGGGCAGCTGGTGAAACCATCCTTGAGACCTGACTAAGCATGTGGCCTGAGGCACACAGGAGTCCACTGGGAATCTACCAGGCCCTCAACTCTTTGCCATTTCTTGGGTGTCCTCCCTCCTCTAAGCCTGTAGTTTCTACCACCCAAGTCTTGGGACTGACCTCCACAGGGCATAATCTTGGTCTATCCAGACTTCCAGCTCAGATCCAAGGAATCTTTGGGTAGCGAGTGAAACCGTCCTTGAGACCTAACTAGGCATGTGGCCTGAGTCATGTAGGAGCCCAAAGGAGAGGTCCCATGACTACCCCTCACCCCATACTCCATAACTATCCTTTCCCCACTTTTTCCTTAACCCTCTCTGTGAGATCAGAATGACTCATTTCCTTAGGGCGCCTTTCCTTATGGTGAAGGGAGAGAAGGAAAGGCCTTAAGACCTACCCCGGGATCCCACGTGCATGTCATACCCTGTAGCATGCCAGCACCCATGTCAAGGGTCCATATTATCTCTTTTCTTGTTTCTCAATAAACTTTTTACTCCTTTGCCTTAAAAAAGAAAAGAAAAGAAAAGAAAAAGCCAGGGCCCCTTACCCTTCCAAATAAATCACTTTTCTGTTTCTGAAAAGTAGGCTATTGGAATTTTGATTGGGATTGCATTGAATCTGTAAATCATTTTGGGTAGAATTGACATCTTGATGATATTTAGTATTCCAATCCATGAACATGGAATGTCCTTTCATTTATTTTGGTCTTCTCCAATTTATTTTTGCAATGTTTTGTAGTTTTCTGCGTACAAGTCCTTTACATCCTTGGTTAAATTTATTCCTAGGTATTTGATTCTTTTAGTTGCTATTGTAACGAATTTTTTCTTGATTTCCTCCTCAGATTGCTCATTACTAGTGTATAGAAACATTACTGTTTTTGCGTGTTGATCTTGTACCCTGCCACTTTGCTGAATTTGTTTCTTAGGTCTAGTGACTTTGTTGTCAATTTTTGGGGACTTTCTCTATACAGGATCTTGTCATCTGCAAATAGTGAAAATTTTAGTTCTTTCTTTCCAGTTTTATTTCTTTTTCTTGCCTGATTATTCTGGCTAGAACATCCAATAAATGTTGAATAATGGTGGTGACAGTGGTCATCCTTGACTTGTTCCAGCTCTTAGAGGGAAAGCTTGCAATCTTCCTGTTACTATGGAACGTCCTCCAAAGGCTCAATATTACCTTAATGCCAGTGGAATGCCTAGATTAATCAGGAAGCTTTAGAGATGATGGCTTGACAGAGAGGGAAAGGAGAGAGAGAAGCTGTGGATTTAATTTTATCTTCCCCCAAACCCCAAATTGCTCTCTCCCTCAAATTGACTGCCGCTTTACATTTTTACCTCAGTCAGACCAAACTCCTCAAAACATCACAATCATACAACATACAAAATATACAACAACTACTACTAATAAATGACAGTATCTATGCTTTTTTGAGAGCATGCTCTACCCCAGGCAGTCATTTTCATTCTCGGTTGATTTTCATAAGTACTCTGTGCGGTAAGTGGTATTATTACCCCCATTTTAGAAATGAAAAGCTGAGGCTTCCCCTCCCACCCTCATGGAGGCATTTTAATTGCATGTAGGCTTTACATCCCTAGAAAAAGAATCCCAGGATTTTTCCTCCTGTGTGTTTTTGCCCTGCTTCCTCGTGGTCCGTGATGCCAGTGAGGTCATCAGTACAACAAAACCAAACTGATGGGATGGGAGCAGATTATTCTGCCATTTTTCTAGATCTTTGAGTTGCACATTAAATCTGGGACTAATCACTCCACACTTGTTTAACCTGCCTGTGAGGTTCACAACAATTTTCCCAGCTCTGTGATCATCAATGATTTCAAATTCGCCAATGTACCCATGTTTCATCATCACAGTTAGAAACTTGAAGATGACTTTGGAACACGACCTGATAAGAACCTGACGTTTGCCTCTCTTTTCGGCATTTTTGATGCTTTTGAGAGCATCAGCCAGGACGTTCATGCACACCATTGTGGAGCCTGGAAAGATGGCCGACAGTGAGAAAATGAGGCTTAAGAGACAATGATGGACTGGAAACGTGCAGCTGGTGAGTGTAGCAGCTTGGATCTGAACCCAGGCATTTGACTTCAGAGCCTGCACTTGGGCACAAGTGTTGGCATTTCCCATGCTTGAAGTGATGCTGAGCACCCCAGGGGTGGCTAAAAAGATTTGATCTAAACCCTCAATGCACGCCTTTGGGGAAACCTCTGTTTAATCTGACTCCCCACTGCTTCCTCCTTGAGCTCCTTTGAGTCTTTTAACCTCAGTTTCAATTGCCCCTGGGTTACCAAGTACATAATTCTATCAGGCAATGTATAGACAGGGGAACAAATGTCCTCCTTTGGAGAGTGAAAACCCATCTATTAACATCTATAAGCCTAGTGACAATTTCCCAATTACCAAGTCATTTGTTTAAGACAACAGAACAACAAGAAACCTCTCTTCAAAGAGAGAAGGGCTGGCCTCCCAGGGGCTAGTGAATAACCCCTTTTCTCCTCTTTTATTATCATTTGGATATCTCGGTTTGTTCCTTAAGGGATGAAAAGCATAAGGGGGTAAATTTTGAAATGATTTTCATACTTTATGTAGAGAGAGGCAATTTTCAGGAAGCGAGTCATCTTATGCTAGATAAGGAACACTTTTCTTCCATCCACAGCCCGCCTAGGTCTAAATTTCAGAAATTATTTCATTATTTCTCTATTCATGACCAAAGCTAGGCATTTACTTCTTTTATCCCAAGCCAAGCATCTCTGGCTTATCACTGAAAGCTGGGGTTCAATCAATCCCAGGAATCTTTGTTTCAATATATATATTTATATATATACGTAGGTGTATGTGTGTATGTGTATGCAAATGTAATAAAATGTATGTGTATTTATATGTTATATGTGTTATAATATATGCTCTACTTAATATATAAATATACACACATACACACACACACAGGCATATTGCTCTTAAATTGGGAAAATATGCATTACTTGGAAGCCATTTGATGAGACACTTAATAGTTCTTCTCCTGTCCCCAAGCACCACCAAGTTTCTGCCAAATGCTCTAAGATGGCTTCTTTGACTCCTGTCAACTCCTACCTGGAGAAACCACCCGCAGTTTCAAAGTTGGGTTAATACTTCCATATACTTTATGACTATTTTCCTTTTGGAAAGAACTTCACCTGATCCTTTTTTCCTCCTGTGGAGTAACATGTGGCACATCCAAGATGATGCTGGGATGTGTCCTTTTCGTTCTTAGCCCCACACGCTTAGGGCCTGGTGCCACTGCTCTAGTTCTATTCTTGTCAATACAGCAAATGGGTCTCACGCCTCAGGTTCCTGCTCTGTGCCTGGCCCTGTGCCCAGGACTAGAGACAGGGTGTTAAGTATAGCAGACGTGAGCTCTGCCTTCATGGGACGTACGTCACCCCCTGCCTGCAGGGCTCTTGCCAGGACTACAACACTTTCATATGGGTGAGGGATTTTGACAAATGCATGGCACCATAGACATTTCTGAAAACAAACCCATTTATTTTAGGCTGAAGCATTTGTGACAAAATTTAAATAATTTATCTGGAACGTTTCAAGTTGAATGATTTTTATTATATCTTTTTGGATTCCTTTGATAGAACATTTATAAAATAAAAGCCTTGTCATCTTAGATTTCACACCTAATTCTCTGCCATTAACTGTAAACAAGATTCATGGACTAATCATCGAGGCAGTTGAAGGACTCTGAACCCATCTGAGAGAAATATTTTAGGTCTTTTCTTAAGTGAATCAAGACCTTGTTGGCCCTTTACTCTATGAGCTGAGGTTTTGGGGAAAAAAATAACCTTAATATTTTGGGGGGTCACAGCTGTCATTAAATGTTGTCCATTATGTTATGAGTAAGCCAAAGAACTGGAACTGTCCCAATCCCTCCTTCCTCCACCCAAGAGAAAATACCATTTAAAAATGTAGTCTTTTTGGTTAGGTTGCCATTGCTCGTGAGAGACTGTCAATTCACCCAGGAGGAACAGCCCAAAGTGTGAATTTGGCTTAAGTTTTAGTAGGAGTCATCTGCCCAGGGGCTGGCCAGCATGAGGGCATGAGGCACCGCAGAGGAGCACCAGAGCTTCCAAGTGGTAGTGGAAGGGGAAGAGAAAGGCACTGGGCAGCCTGGCCCTGGAAAGGCATGGAAAGCCACGAGCCTCACGAAGGGGACGCTCTCTAAGCATGGAGGAGAGCCGGACACTCACTGCCCACTTAACTCTGCGGAACACCAGCTCTCCTTTTCTATTTCAATGTGCAGTGGGACTGTAGTTAACAGGGGTGGTGGTCATCATTTGCAAGTGGCTAAAATTTTAGATTGTATATATGCTACCGGAATAAAATGTTTTAAAAACTGTAGAAATGTACAAGCAGTGAAACTTAAGGTAAACTATGGACTACAGTTAATAGTATAATTACAAGAATATTGTTTCAGCAGTAGTAACCACCCTGACACAAATTGTTAATAATTGGGAAAACTTGTGTGTTTGGGGGGGCAGGGGTGTTATATGGGAACTCTGTACCTTTTGCATGATTTTTCTATAAACCTACAACTTCTCCAATATTAAATAAATAAATAAATAAATAAATAAATAAATAAATAAATAAATCCTTCTTCTTTAAAAATCTCGAAGAATGTTTCCACATGTGTCCTAAGCTCTTACAAGACGGGGATGTTTGGGTCTTCTCTTTTCCTTGCCCAAGCTGAGGCAAGAGAGAGGCAGTGTGCCCCCACAATTGACCATACTCCATGCCCCATCCTCCTGTAACCTGCGGGCATGGAAGGGGCCCCAACAGAGCATGTTGTGTTGGGTGGTCATGGGTGGCAGAAACTTCCGGCTTCTCTCTCCATAACCCACAGGAAACATTTGCACTTCCAGCACTTTCTACACAAAGAGTCCATGGTAGCAGTGCCCATGTGTGGTTCAGAAGCCATTCCCTGCACTGCTGGGTAAGTCATCTTTTCATACGACCTCTGGGAGTTCATTGAAAGATCCAAACCCTTCTGCTATCTGTGTTTGGTAAGCAAATGTTAAGGTTTTAGAAATTCCTTGTTTTAACCCTGTTTAGAAGTAAAATAGTCATTAGCAGAAGCAGGCATTTGATTCTTGGGCATACAAGTTCTTGAAAATGCAATGATGCTTTTATTTATCACTTGTACTAGTTATATCACGCTTAATAAATTTACCCTTCTGAAAATTTGAGGTTGGAAAAATACCATGTTCAAGAAGGACAAATCGCTTATACCGTTGTTCCTGGTTTGAATGCCAACACAGATAATTTAGTCAAAACATTTATAAAATAGTATTTTGTGTGTGTGTGAGTCTCTGATTATAGCTGGCTGAATGTTTCCCCCCAAATAATTGGTTTTGAGAATTAATAATAGGCCTTTATTTGTCAATGGAAATTGCTTTGATTTTATTCACATGCAATAAAGCTCATATAATAGATTATGCAATTAACTTTCTGCAGTTGAAACTGATGAAATAAAAATGGTTTTAGAGGAATCCAATTGGAATTAAAGTTAAAGCACATTGACTTCTTCCAGTTTAAGACCATACTCCAGTAGTTTGAATATATTTTTCATTATTTGAAGACTTTTTCTCCTAGAATATAGTAATGATGGGAGAATTAAATGACACTGAAAATTCTGGAAATAAGGAGAAACAGACCTAAAACTTCAGGCACGAGGCAAATGAAGAGAGAGAAGAGTCCTTTAGGTAAGTCTCTAGTTAGATATAACTCTAACAAGCTCTACTTGTGTTTACTCCCTTTGTGGAGATAATATTGCTGCACTCACACCATCAATCTGAAATTGCACAGTTCCTCTGAATACAGTGGTTTTAATTAAGTAAAATGGAAGGTTAAGAAAAAAACAACAAAGATAATCAAGCAACATTTGTCCTTTTATGTAACGATGTTCTACAAAAATCTGAATTGATTTCACTAATTTAAATGTCACAAAGTAATTAGCTTGGTTTTCCCATGTCTCTTTTCCAAAGTGTGCATGCATCTTATATTTTCTTAATTATATTTATAAAGAATGTTGACTATCTCAAATAGATAATTAGCATTATAATTACAACAATTGTGGTAGAAATGTCAGCTCTTGTTGATTTTCTTGCATTGTTACTTGTTAATTGTAACAATGTTAATTGTGCAGTGTGAGATATAGGAAGTAAAGCTAGGTTCCCAACCAGCCAAGCTGCCTCACAAAGAGGATGCTCTACTCCACAGTCCTTGGTTTCTCTCTCTAACTGAGAAGAGCGCTAGTATACCAGGAGCTCAATCCCAAATAAGTTTCCAAATGGGATTTTTACAACACTTAGGGAAATATGGTTGAGGTTCTTAGATGATTTGCTACATACAGTCTTAACTCCAAAGCCTTCTTCAAATCTTCCCAGAGGTCCTACTGGACTCAGAAGCCAATATTGGGCTGGAAAGTGAAACTTCATTGCTTCACAAGTAGAGAGCAGAGAATCCTCCTTTTTGAGGATTTAAATGGAAGCTTTCTCCTGTCACAAAAACAAAATAAAATCACTTAGGAGACAATAGAGGAAGTTTAATATGGACTGACTGGTTCTTAAATAATAGAGACTTATTAATATTTTTAAGAGGGATCATGTTATTGTGGTTGTGAAGAAAAATGTTCTTATTTTTAGATGTGTGCTGATGTATTATTATGAAAGTGCTATGATGTCTACAACTTACCTCCAACATATATTGAAAGTCCACATACACACAGAGATAAAGTAAATATGATAAATGTTAGCAATAGTTAAATTTAGATACTGGGCATATAAGCAGTCATTGTACTAGTAGTTACAGGCCTATGAATCAGTTGGGAATACTTTTGGCTGTAAGTAAAATGAAACTCAACTGACAATGGCTTAAACTTTAAGAACATTCACTCTTTAATAAACAAGAAGTGCAGAAGTAGTCTGTTCAGGTTGGTTCAGCACCTCAGTGAGGCCATCACAAGCCAGCCTTGATGATCCATCTGTTTTATCAGACTCTGCAGATTTGCTCCTAACACCGTCTATTTGTAACTGCAAGACAGCTGCTGCAGCTGTAGACATCGTGGCCACAATCAAAGGCAGGGTGTGGACGGGGCGCACCAAAAGCAAGCTTTCCTCTTGCATTGCATCTTTTGTCAGAAAGCAAAATCCTTCCCAAAAGCCCCCAGGAAACTTCTGCTTACACCAGTTCTCTTCAGTAGCCAGAACAGACTCCTATTGACCAGTCCTAGCTACTGCAGGGTCTGGAAAACGGAATCACCATAAGTGATCTACAATCATTGTGATTCTTCTTCTTGGACTGTGAGTTCATTGCCATCCTGAACAGAATTGGTGCTCTGTTAAAAAAGAAAAAGAGGAAAATGGCAATTGACTATCAAGCAGCAGTATCTGCTACCTTTCATTTGCTAAAACATTGCCCTTTTTCTTTAGGGGAAAATTGTTCTGTTTCACTAGGTAACAGAAATGATTTAAAAATGAAACTATAGCTAAAATTCGCTCTGCACTATATCATATTGATGTTTAACAGAAAGATAAATGGTGCCCAGAAGGTGACTTTAGGCTTCTTGCATGCTCTATTTAGCCCAGTGAAATGGAAATCTTTAAACCATTCATGAAAACTGTCTTTCGCTTCACTTTCAATTTTGGTATCACTTTTCCATATACAGTTTAGTTTTAAAGATTGTTTTCATTGTGATAGGCATTATGCAAGAGAAAGGAGTTTATAATCTTACTTATTATAATATTAGCCACTGTTTGAGCATCCTCTATATGCAAGACATTGTCATAGCTGAGATATATGTTTTCTCATTTATACCCAAATGTTACATAAAGCCCATTAAGTCTGAATCATTAGACACAACAAAGAAGGAGAAAACGGAAAGCTTTCAACAACCATTCCAATTTCTACTTCCCTCAACCTGTGTGAGGCCAATTTAATAGGATAATCTTGATATTTGGGCTTATAAAAAACCCACTTACTGGCATAATGAGTAACAGCCATAATCAGAGTTTCCTAGAGTTCCCTCCTGACCTCTTCCCCATCCCCCTTAACAAGAGGAGACTTCCAGGGTGCACACTCATGTTACAGAAGATGGTGAATGTCCTGGAATGACTCAAATGGACAGCCACCTAACCATCCCCGGGGGCCTTAGTCATGCGTCCTGGGAGGGCTCCGGAGAGCAGGCCTGGGCTCCATGGTTTCCGTGAGGACTGGGATGGCAGTGGCTGGCATAGATGGAGGTCCAGTTCAGGCATCAGGTGCAATTTTGGGGAAAGTGTCAGAAAGGTGAGGATAAGGAGTGGTGGGCAGGGTGAGTGAGGGGGAGCAGGAGAGGGTATCTGGGTGAACAGCTGAGACAGACCTTAGCCCATAGCTCTCTGGGTGTGGTGAGTGGTGGCTGTGCTTAAAGGGCCAGAGATGAGGCTCCCTGTTGCTCGGAATGCACAGAGCTGTACAGTGGCTTTGATGATCCTTCTGGGAAAGAGAGAACCTCCTTTTAGACATGCCTCATCCCTCTCCCTTCCTACCCACCTCCAATTTTTGCATTTGACATCCCAACCTCTAGATTTTCCTGTTGCCAGAAGGTATCATTCTTTCTCTCTTCTCCAGACCTTTGTACCCACTGTTCTCCCAACCTGGAAAGCTGTCTCCACCCCCAATCCTTCTTTCTAGATCAACTCTCTCTTGGCCTTCAGAGTTTGCTCAGAGATAACTTCCACGGAAACGTCTCTGTCCTGTCTTCCCAGGCTGTGTTGGCTGTCAAGTGTCTGCTCTTCTACTAGACTACTAGGCTACTTCCTTTAAAGTGCATAGTGCAGTACAATGGCCAGCTTACTTCTCTGACTTTGTCTCTAGGCTTGACTAATGTATAAAATGATGAATTAATGAAGACTGCTTTGAGTCAAAACAAAACAGAACAAACCCTGAGAGTCCCGTAACTTGTTGAGAAAAAGCATATGCTTTTTGGTTGCCTGTATTTTTATTTAGTACTGGGCTATCTCTCAAAAGCAAATTCACTTTAAATGTTACTTTCTCTGAGTTAATTATCAAAATTTGCTTTAAATATACATAAATTTTACTGTTTAATAATGTTTATGGTTTGGATATATATCTTTTAGGAGCAATTTTGATCTACCTCATGAGTCTAAGATTTTTTTTTCTAATGTAAGCTGTGCCTTGTCGATATGGGTAAGATGAATCAAAATGAAGTGAATGTATTTTGGATGGTTAAAGAGAACTGTAATATTAAGAGCAATTAGAATATCTCAAAATATTGGGTTAAATATTTGTTAAAAAACTCAATTGCAACATATAACAAAATACGGGAAAGTGCATGAAACATGTGTGTATAAGGAATTATAATAAATATAAAGTGTACACCATGAAACTGCCTTCCAAGTCAAGAAGGAGGATATAGCAAACACCTGAGAATTCGCTCGTGGGGCCTTTCCCAATCACACCCCTTTACATTTTTTTTCTTAAGATTTATTTTTTTTATTTATTTATTTGCTGTGCGTTTTTCTGTGTCTGCTTGTTTCCCTTTGTTGAGTCATCTTGCTGCGCCAGCTCACTGCACTGCCACATGGGTGAGCTGCTGTGCGGGCCAGGCCAGCTTGCCTTCACCAGGAGGAACCGGGAATCAAACCCGGGGCCTCCCATATGGTAAACAGGAGCCCAACCAGTTAAGCCACAGACGCTTCCCCCCCTTTACATTTTAATGTGTCTTTTGTGAACACATATAGTTGTGTTTTTAAATTCAATTTGTTGATCTTTATCTTTTAGAATTTAGTCCATTTATACTTCATGATAATTATTAATATATTTGAGTTTAAATCTAATGTCTTATATTGTGTGTTCTATTTGTCTGGCTACTATATGTTTCTTTTTCTCCTTTTTCACCTTTTCTTATTATTATCTTTTCCCTCATTTTGTCTATCTATGTTTTATTGTGGGTTGTTTCTTCAGACATATCTACAGGTAGCTGATTTACCTTTAGTTATGTCTAATTTGCTATTGAACTTATAAGTTGAAATTTTAAATTTAAATTGTTATATTTTTAATCCCGTAATTTATATTTACTTCTTTTTTATTTAAACTGGCTATGCCACTTTTTAAATCATCTATTTAAAATTATTATTTATTTTAATTAGAGAAGTTGTAGTTTACAGAAAAGTCATGTAAAAAATATAGTGTTTCCATATACCCCCTATTGTTGACATTTTGCCTTAG
>JAQZBX010076513.1:0-14419 GCA_029593785.1 Cabassous unicinctus | reverse complement strand
AATTCTCACATCGGCCCACAGTGGAGAGAGGCACTGTAGGGTTGTTTATGGGGAGGAGTTGAAGGCAATTTCAGTGTCCATTGCTGGAGAAGTGGGTGGGTAAAATGTGGTGGCTGCTCCCCTTGGAGTACTCTGCAGAAGCCAGAAGCAGCGGATTGGATGTATCCAGAACGGCACGGATAGGTCTGTGGAATGAAAAACTAAGAAACAAAATGAGGTAATAATAAAATGCCACTTACGTAAATTAGAAATATGAAACAAACAATCCAATTAGAAAATGAGCCAAAGACATGAACAGACATTTCACCAGACGTGATATAGATGGCAAATAAGCATGTGAAAAAGATGCTCAATATCATTAGCCATTGGGAAATGCAAATGAAAACCTCAATATCACTAGACACCTATCAGAACTAAAATAAAAAACAGGAATAACGCCAAATGTTGCCGAGGATGCAGAGAAACTAGATCTCGGACACACTGCTGGTAGGGATATAAAATGGTCAGCCACTCTGGAAACTTGTGTGGCAGTTTCTTATAAAATTAAACGTGCCCTTATCTTAAGACCGAGCAATTGTAGTCTTGGGGCATATATCCCAGAGAAGTGAAAACTGAGGTTCACACAAAAACCTGTCCATAAATGTTCGTAGCAGCTTTATTTGTAATAGTCAAAGCCCAGAAACAACCCAAATGTCCCTCAGTGGGTGAATAGTTAAATTCTGCTCTGACCATACGATGGAATATTATTCAGCAATAAAACAGAAAGAACTATTGATACGCGCTGAAATCTGGATGTATCTCCAGGGCATTAGCCTTAGTGAAAAAAAAAAAAAAAAGCCAATCTCAAAAAGTGACTTACTGTATGATTCATTTACATAGCATTCTTGAAATGACAAAACTATGGAGATGACGAAGAGATTAGTGGTTGCAGGGGACAGGGAGAGGGATGGGGTAGGGAGCACATGGGGAGCACCAGGGAGTTCCTCTGTGGGGATGGGACCCTGGGATCTTGAGAGTGGTGCTACTTACACGAATCTATGCATGGGATCAAATTTCATAGAACTCTACACACATACACAAATGAGCACATGTGAAAACTAGTGAAAGCAGAATAAGGTCTGTCCTATTCAACAGTATTATACCAATGTCAGTTTCCTGGTTTTGACATTGTATTACAGCTAGATGAGATGTCTTTGTTGGGGGAAGCTGGGTGAAGGGCACACAGGACACTATATACAATTGTACAATTTTCTTTGCAACTTCCTGTGCATCTATAACTATTTCAAAATAAAAAAAGTTTAAAAATACATGTATACAATTTTTTTTATTAAAAAATTTTATTGAAGGATATCATTCATATGTGAACATACATAAACAATAAGTGCATAGTAAAAGTTGTGAACTTACAAAACAAACATCCATAACATCATACAGGGCTCCCATACAACACCCCACCACCAATACCTTGCATTTTTGTGAAACATTTGTTAAAAATTATGAAAGAGGGAAGCAGATGTGGCTCAAGAGATTGGGCTCCCGTCTACCATATAGGAGGTCCAGGGTTCAATTTCCAGGGCCTTCTGGTGAAAACAAGCTGGCCTGTGTGGTGAGCTGGTCCGCATGGAGAACTGGTGCAGCAAGATGACGCAACAAAGAGACAGAGAAGAGAGACAATAAGAAACAGCAGACCAGGGAGCTGAGGTGGCACAAGAGAGTGAGTGTCTCTCTCTACTCTGGAAGGTCCCAGGATCGGTTCCCGGTGCCACCTAAAGAGAAGACAAGCAGACACAGAAGAACACATAGCAAATGGACACAGTGAGCTCAAAACGATGAAGGGTGGGGAGGAATAAATAAATCTTTTAAGAAAAAAAATTATGAAAGAGCATCATCAAATTATGCCTACTAACGATAGTCTGCATCTTCTTACATTTGGTGTCTTTTCCCCCAACCCTCATTATTTTTGTTGTTGTTCAAAAACCACACAATTCCCTTTTGGCTGCCGTGCTGCTTGGCTGTCAAGTTCAAGTTGCTGAGGAACTTAAGGGCTGCTGTTTGAAAGACAGAATGAGGGGGAGCCTTTTCAAGTGGATAAGGTGTATTTGAACGTGAGATCATTGATACATACCGAATAGTTTTGCTTTCTTTGTCCCTCATTGTGGTGGCAGGAGTGAATTCTGAGAGGAAAGTCCCAAGTATCTGTAGGAAACTGTATCTGAGAATGTTATAGCTCTGCCCTATACTGGAACAACAGAATTTCCATTATTTATGGTAATTCTTTCATTAGCCAGTCTCGATCTGAAACTTAACAGTATTAATACCGAAAGAACAAGTGAGTCAAATCCATAATCTTATTCACATACTTCACAAAGCTGTGGCTAAGATTAGTTGTTTTAAGTAGGTTACTTTTGTTTATAGCTAGATTAACATTTTTAAAATTCCTTTCTTAGGGTTATTCTGAAGATTATGCCTTTACAATGTATTGTAAGGTTACTGATGAGGCATATATATGGCCATGGTAGGCTTAATTCTGGCTAGGATTTATCTCTGCAGTAAGTAAAATATATGCACATCTATAATAAAATGTGACGCTGCCTTATTTTGGTGGTATGCCAAAAGTGCTTGACATTTTTTCAAGACTCAGTTTTCATTGTGGGTTTTATATGATCAGTCGTTTACCGGGGATGGAGAGCTGTTGAGGATGAAGGGGTGTGAGGGAATTGGAGGGGGGTTACATGACTGTATCAGTACATACCTGAAAGGGTAAATTTTACTGTACAGTGTCAATAAACATAACTTTACAAAAAAAAACAAAACCACAATTGATCTAAAGTGTACAATCACTGGCATTTGGTATAATCACAGAATTGAGCATTTATCACTTCAATCAATATTAGAGCATTTTCATTACTCAAAAAAAAAGGGAAAAAAAAAACAACCCAAAACAAACCACTATCATATGCATATATTTGTGCTACATGTATACAATTCTACAATGCACATTTTACAAGAATGCATGCGACACAAGCATGCATATTAAACACCTTAGAATGGTGGCCTCTGGGGGGAGAGAATGTGAGGGGGGAATGAGAATAAAAGGAAATAAACATTTCCATCAGTCCAGACCTGTGCAGACCAATGATGATGGTTTGCTATGAACTGAAAAGGTGATTAACTGCAACCTCTCTGCACCCAAGGTCTGAAAGAGAGGAAAGGGGGTGTGTGGTAAGGGGTGGGGGTGAGGGGATCAACAACATTAAAGATAATGCCTGTTTTTAATGACATTAAAGATTTTTCACTTTTTCAATAGAAGGCTGGAAGAAGGTTGGAAGGGGGGAGGGGAAGGGAGGTGGGAGAAGGAGGGAAGGATGGTGGAGAGGAAGAAGAGCGGAGAGAAGGCTGAGAGCATTCTTCTCCTGCGGGCTCTAGGCCGGGCTGGGGACCGAGTGGATGACAGCTGCCCAAGCCCTCTGGAGCTCTGAGGCCCATGGGGGAGGCCTGGGTCCCTGCAGCTGTGACAGGCCATGCTCGGCAGGACACTGTGTTCTTGTGTGCTGGGAACTTGGAAGCGCTGATTTTTAGCATAGCTGCCCCCTCTCCCCCCTACCCTGGGGCGAGGGGCTGGGGCTGGGGGACCTTGGGCAAGACCCCTAGTTTAGGTGTCTTCAGTGTCCTTAGCAAGCAATGCCCCCCTCCCCCCTCCCCCAGCATTGTTTGGAAGGCAGAGCTAATGAAACCAATGAATGATTTTTCAAGGCATTTGCACAAGTGGAGTGTGCTACCTGAGCTATAAAAGCAGTGCTTTACTACCAGTTGGATGACCGTGAGGAGGAAGGAAAAAAACAAGAAACAACATGAAATAATTGAGAAAGTATGTAAGGGTTTGCTGACAAGGATGCTCATCGGGACATTTCTTATGATAATGGACAATCAGAACAACTTGAACGTCCTATAGTAGAGACTTGGTTAAAAACGGGTACTGTCCGTCCATCTTCCCTATGGGATCAAAGCCCTCTCTCAGTTAGAGGCGGAGTGGGCATCACCATCCCAGAATCCTCAGGATTGGGGAATGGACTATGGACTAGCATAGACTTACTGGTATTCTACTATAGACTTATTGTGATTCTAGCAATGGAAGAAATTATATCGTTGATGTGGAGGCAGTGGCCACTGGAGGTTCTGAGGTCAGGGAGAGGGAAAACAGGTGTAATACGAGGGCATTTTCGGGACTTGGGAATTGTCCTGAATGACATTGCAATGACAGATGCAGGTCATTATATATCTTGCTATAACCTACAGAACTGGGTGGGAGAGAGTGTAAACTACAATGTAAACTGTAATCCATGGTTAGTGGCAACGCTCCAAAATATGTTCATCAATTGCAATGGATATACGACACTGAGGGATGTCGTTAATCTGGGAAAGTGTGGGAGATGTGGGGAGCGGGGCATGTGGGAATCCCTTATATTCTTTATGTAACATTTATGTAATCTAAGTATCTTTAAAAAAAAAAAACGGGTGCTGCATTCGTGTGATGGAATACATTAAAAGTGAAGGTATGCAAGAATTTGTAATATGGGAAAGTTTTGATATATTGTCCTAGGGAAAAGTTACATGGCTATGTGCTTTTTTGTAAAATACATGTGTATAACTATGCAGAGAGAAGAGACAAGAAGATCTTTAGCATAATGCTAACACTGGTTTAAATGCTGTGCACTTTACTAGCTGTAAATTATATCTCAAAAACAAAAGTTCAACAAAGATTAATGCTGGTGGTCTCTGAGTAAAATGTAATTATGGGAATATTTTTCACTGTGGTTTTCTGTGTTTTCCAATTTTTCTGCAATAAATATGCATTACTTCTGTAGGCAGAAAGCAAAATAACCACTTTTTTTCGTTTTTTTTTAATGGAGGAGCACCGTCGGGAGGAGTCCGACAGTTCCTCACCCAGCTCTGCCTGGAGGGGCCGCAGAAGAACGAGTGAGCAGTTAGGCCTGGCCAGGGAAAAGGCTGGGCACTTGGCTTCTTGTTCCTGCAGCCCCCTGACCAGCTCTGGCCAGTTCAGCCAGTTACACGCCCAGAACTGGTTGTTTCAGGAACCGCCCTGAAAGCTTTCCTGGAAGATAGGAGAGGCCGGACGCCTGGGCTGGAGGGATGGGCCAAGGTCACTGGCTAAACGCGAGCTATTTATAACCGTATCTCTCACTCCTCCTGGCCGCTGTCTTCTTTTCGTTTTACTCTCACCGCGCCGCCCACTGCAGGTTCAGGGCCGGGGAGAGCAGCTCGCTCTGCGGGCGGAGACGTGGGTGTTCCCGCGGAGGGGGCTCTGCGCGCGGCCCCGGCCCTCGCCTCCCCCTCCCGCTGTAAACAATGGCACCATTACTGGGAGCGGCCCAGGTGCCAGGTGTGTGCCCACGCGGCTGCACTCTCACCACAGCCCCGGGAGGGCCTTCTGTTTCGATGCCACTTTGCAGATGCGTAACTCGAGGCTCCCGGAGGTCAAGAAACTCGCCCCAGGCAACGAGCGGGCTGGGTGGGAGCCGAGCGGACCCTGGACCCGGACCCGGCCTGCCTGCCCCCAGCGCGGGGCCCGCCCGCTGCGGGGCCCGGGTCAGGCGAGGCCGAGCCTCCGAGGTCGAGGGGGCCGGTCCCGACTCCCGGGGGTGGCAGCGGCTCCCTCAGCGCCCTCAGCGCCAGGGGGCGGGCGGCGGGCGAGCCCCGAGGGCGCTCCCGACAATTCCCAGAAACGCGGGCGGGGCGGGGCTTGGCCGCGACCCCGCATTTCCGGGGACGTCGCGCAGGCAGAGGGTGTTAGCGGGGACGCTCCGGTCCCCAGGGAAGGGCGCCGGGTGGGCCTCGCCGCGAGGGGGACGAGCCTGCGGCCCCTCCAGGGACAGGGGCCACGCGGCCGCGCAGGGGTGGCCGCGGCGTGGGCGGTGCCGCGTGCGGGCGGTGACTCACTCCAGGTAGGCGCGGGGCGGGAGGGCGGGAGCCGCGGCCGCGGGGGCCGCTGAGGAGGCGGAGGCCGCGGGGACAGACGCCGCCCCGCCTCCCGCCGGGCCCCTCTCCCAAGAGGGCGCCACCTGCACGCTCTGATGGGCGCCGAAGGCCGCCACTGGGGGAGACAGTTGCCATGGCAGCGCCAGGGGCTGGGCCCACGTTCCCATGGCAACCGGGGGCCTCTGTGCCGAACCCTTTTAGCCGTGTCTCACCACCCCCGACTCCCAGCCCGGGGACCTTCAGGCAGGAATCTTGACCCGGAGAGCGAGGTCCTTTGGAATTTGGGAAAGGCCTGGGTTCCTTCTCAGAATGGTCGAGTGTATGACCTTTGAGTTAGACCCTTTGTCATGTTCTTTCTCCTCTCTGAGCGACAACGTGGACGTAGGGGCTGGGGGTAAGGAGGTGGGGGTCCTGGGAATGAGGCCGCTGCTTGCTCTTTGGTGGGTGGAGGCTACTTTTGTGGTCTCTCCAGAGCCATTCAGGTCTGTCAAAGAGACCCCGGAGCCCTGGGGCACCTCGGGAAGGTCATCAGCCTCTGCTCACATTCCTCACCTGTAATGTGAGTATGTCATTTGACGTAAGAATCATGGGATTCTTGTAAGGGTCGAATGACATAAAGACTGGGAAGGATACAATTAAAAATCTTTTTTTTTTCTGTAAATGCTTTAAAACGGGAAGAGATTTAAAAATCACCTGGTTCCCACTCTTCCCCACCCACCTCATTTTCATAGATGAGGAAACCGGATCCAGAAAGGTTAACTCACTCCCCAAGGTGACACAGTGAGCAGGTGGGAAGGTCAGGTTTTGGAACCCAGTCTCCTGAATCCCTGGCCATGCTCTTTCCTTTATTATTGTTACTGAAGCTCAGGGAAATCTGGGAAATCTCCCTACACCAGGGTCAAGCTGTTGGTGACAGGTGAACTAAAGATGGGGAGTGGAGGCTGGAGCCTTGGGGAGAGCTGAAAGAACCTCTCACTGGCCGTAGGGCCAGTGCCCTGGGGCCCTTGCTTTAATGAGTATCTGATAGGATTGCCCTGAACAAATCCCAGGAGCCAAGCACTCAGCAGCTCAACATACCATCTCTTCTGAAGCCAACAAAGCCACCGAGACTGGAGCTGTGTGATCCAGAAGACTTGAGCTGCCCTAAAGTAGAGAAGTGTGGCTCCAGTCCTCCCCCTATCAGTGAGCATAAAGGGCAGGTGAGTGCAGTTAGGAAAAAAGATCCAGGAAGGAACATTTGAATGAATCATTTGGAAAGGATTTGAGACATTAAGCTAGAGCAGAAAACTCATTTAGTAAACATTTGCTGGGTATCTGCTGGCTCCCAACTCTGCGCTGGGGGCTGGGGATTACAAACCTGGCCCCTACCCGCCATGGAGCTTGAAGAACAGAAGAGGAGAGGAGAGATTTACGTGTAGACGAGTATTCTACTACAGCATAATGAGTGTCTTAGTGGAAATCTGGGGAGTGCAGAGGGAGCCCAGAGGAGCAGGCCCAGAAATCAGTTGAAAACAGCATGATTCTTCCCCGTGCAGCCTGGGAGCGTTTCTGGTGCTCTGCCAGCTTGGTCCTGGCCACTGCCTTTGCTGGAGACAAAGGCATGGGTGCAAGGAAGTGTGTAAAGAAAGGAGGGCGAGGATGGGTATTCCCTGGAGAGAAGAGTTCAGGGATCCTGATGAACTGAAAGCTCTGTGAAGCTTCCTTCAGCTAACACCTGCTTAGCAGGCAGCAAGTGCACAAGAAGTACTTAAGTGAATGGAAGGAGGGAAGGAAGGGCGGAGGGGAGGGAGTGAGGGAGGGACAGCAGCTTATACCACTTGAGAAAAACGCTGGTTGAGATTCCGACTCTAGGAATTTACTAGAGTTCTGGGTTCTGGAGTCAGCAGTTCTGGCTTCTGGACCGCTTGTATGATCTTAGCAAGTTCCTGAACCTCTCTGTGCCTTGGTTTCTCACCAATGAAGTGGGAATATAATTCCTATCTCACTCTGTTATGAGAATTAAATAGATGATTGATGGTTAAAAAAAAACTCCGCATAGTGCCTTGCTTATAGTAGATGCTCAAAAAGTGTTAGTATAAATGTCGACTTTGTGCAGTTTGCCAAATAGTTTGTGTCAAGGTTATAAAGCTATTCTAAAATAAGATGTTTCTTTTTACCTGATAAAGGCTAATTTTCAAAGTTTCCTGTGTCCACAGACTAACATTAAAGAAATGGTTCTTCACCATTTTTGGGGGATCTAGGATTTTTTTTTTTAGGTACCGGTGCCGGGGATTGAACCCGGGACCTCATATGTGTGAAGCTGGCACCCAACCACTGAGCAACATTGGCTCCCCTGAGTTTTTTTTTTTCTTTTTTTCATTTGTTTGCTTGTTATTTGTTTTTTTGTTTTTAGGAGGCACTGGAAACCTAATCAGGGACCTCCCACATGGGAAGTAGGTACTCAACAGCTTAAGCCACATCTACTCCCCTAGGATCTTTTTGAAATCAGATGAAAGCTCTGCTCCCTTTTTCCAGAAATGACATCTCATTCTTACTCCATTGTGCTCCACTGCTCACAGGCTGTAGTGAAAGAACTAAGGCAGCTTTCATAGAAGAGGCTGGAAGGAGCAAGGCCAGTCCCAGTGGGTCTGCTCCCTTTGAAGGGGGTAGTGGGGTCCCTTTCGAACCACAAGGTAGAGCTGGCGATGAGTCTACGTAGCTGGGTGGGTCAGGCTCAAGTCCAAGCCCCTTAGAGCCCCCCTGCCCTGCTGGGGTCGAGCTGGGGACACTGGGAGCCTCGTGGACTCTCAGTGCTCCTGGCGTGGCATCCTCTAGCACAACCCGCTTTCACCGTGCCTCACTGGTGCTGCCAGGGGTCATGGGGTCTGGGTGGCTGGTGTGAGAGACCCTGGCCCTGGCTCTGTGAGTGTTTTCTCCTGATGCCACTGCTTTGGGGCAGAATGGGTGGTACGTTGCTCCCTCCCCCCTGGCAAAGCAGGGCGATAGTGCAGTCTTTGGAGCCAGAGCGTCTCAATGGCAACCCATCTGCACCATTGCCTGCCACCTTAGTGGGCATATCTTTCTCTGCCCACTCTCCTGGGGTGGCCTCAGAACCAAAACCAGGGCTCCATCTGGGAGAAAGAGTGGCAGCCACCAGGTAACCTGAGGTGACTGGGAAACTTTAGGGTCAGAGAGCCCCTCTCCCTGGGAGAGGGGAGAAATGAGGGAGCACCTTGGGCCCCTGGAAAGGAGGGCTGGTTTCCTGGGGTGGAGGGGGGACCCTGCCCCGGGCCTTCTTTCCCTTCATGAGGCAGTGGCCAGGGGTCTGGGGCTCAGAGTGGGATTCAAGGGAGAAGAATGAGTGGCCGAGGGCGAGATAGATTTCTGTATTCTTGGGGTCTTGGGAATGGAGGGACCTCAAGTCTGATAAGCTAAACTGGAAGCTCAACCCTCTCTCCTAGACCCTTACCCTTCCTGCCACACCCCCACCCCTGGCCTAGAGCACCTGTGGGTGCCTGCAGAGGTTTCAGAGCAGGAAAGGGGGTGACTGAGCAGCCACTGGCACTCCATGAGAGTGACAGGTGCTGAGCGTGGCTGGGCCAGTCACCCGGGCGCCCTGTGCCCGTTTGGTGAGTGGACCTGCAGGCCAGGCCGACAGCCCCCCTGAACTCACGCTGGGGAGCAGGGGAGTGACAGTGGCAACTTCGTGTCTTCCCATGTCGGGGCAGGGCCAGGTTGGGCCCTGCAGGTTGCACCACAGCCTTGTGGGGCGGGGGATCCCTTCCCAGGGAGCGGCCAGCTCAGGCCCCAACAGGCCCTGGTGGGGGTGGCGCTGGGGCGGGTGGCGGGCTCCTCGCCACAGCGGGCGCACCCGGGGCCTGGGCAGGGCGGGTCGGCTCCTTCTCCCTGCAAGAATTGCCGCCTCAGCACCAGGTTTGCAGGAGGCAGCCGAGGCTGAGATGGGGGCCTGGAAGGGGGCCCTCTGGGCTGGGCATTTAAAAGATGGCTAAGAGTTGCTGAGGCCATGACATGGGGCGACTTTCCACGAGGAGAGGTGAACCGCTCAATCTACGGGCATGGCCTGGTTCATGGAGCACACGCCGCCAGCCTCCACGGCACAACCTGCTTTCTAACAGCCCCATCGAGGACAGCGAGTGTTCCCTTCTCATGGACCAGGAAGCTGAGGTTCCAGAAGGGACTTACTCCTGGTCCAGCAAAGAACTGATGGTGCTGACGTTCCTCTGGCAGAAGAACCTGTGGGAGTAACCACTGGGCTCTCCCCACTTGCAGGAGCAAGAAAAATATGGGAGCACTGGAGGGGATGTGGTTTGAGGGACAGAGAGGAGGCCCTTGACGTTTATTGCCAGTGCCCAGTTCACAGCTGCCGGTGAGCCCCCAAGGTGGTGGTAGTGCTAACCCGGTGAATGCCCTCTGCTCACAGGGCACTGCCCCGAGGTGGCTCCTCGCCCCCAGCACCTGCAGCCATTGGTTGATATAAAAGCACACGCAGGGTGTGCCAGCTGGTGTCACTTCCTCTTTAAAATATATTGATGTTGCCCCTGAGCTGCTCCCGGCCCCCAAGGAGGAGACAGCAGCAGCCAGCGTGCCCAGCAGGGTGGGGAGCCGCAGCTGCAGCTTGGCATGAGCCAGGGAGGAGGGCTCCAGGCTACGAGGGGATGGCGGCAGGGGGCCAAGGCCCGGGGAGCTGGGCTGAAGCCAGTGCGTGTCGGGAGGCCTTCTGGGCAGCCTGCCCGGGGAGGAGCTCGGGTCCTGCCCCAGGAGGGGGCGGGTGGGACCTTTGGTTTCTTGCTCCACTGGGCTTGGCGGGAGGGTGGGGCAGGAGGCCCCTCCCACATAGCCAGCAAACAAAGCTCCCAGGGTAGACTTGTGGGAGCTGGAGAGCCAGGTCCCCCGGTGGGAATGAGCGCAGACAGCCTGGCCGGGCCGCCTGCTGGGGGCCATCCGGGCCCAAGGACGTGGCCTGCCTGCACCTGAGCGAGGCTAGGCCGGGAATGACTAATGAGTATTGATTATACCGCAGTGGAGCCACTGCTGGCACTTGCGCTGCCTTCTCCCTTTGTCGGCACCAGGGCACACGTGTTCACTTGCTGTATATTCTTAGCTATGCTTTTCTCTGTTCTCTTCACTCCCTCTTCTATGGTGCCTGTCATTTTTTCCCCTTTTTCTTCTTCCAGCTGATCCTACAGGTATGCTCTTTTCCTTTTGGTCTTTTTTGTGTTTTTTTCCATAATAGCTGGTTTAAGATATACATTTACATACAGTAAAATACACAAGTCTGAAGTTCACTGCTGGATAAATTTTAACGTTTGTGTGTACTTGGGTAACCCACAGCCAGATCAAGATAGATATTCCCATCAGCCCTGAAAATTTCCTCATATGCCCACAAGGTGTGCAGCCACTTTCATTCTTTTGTTTTCGTCCTGCTGTGTGTGTGCGCATGAGATATGCGCCTTAGAGGGAAGTGACGAGGGGGAGGAAGGGCGAGAGCTGCATGAGTTTGAAAGATTGTGGACTTGATGAGGCCTGCATCTTGCTGGAGGAAGCACTGCTTTCTCTTGTCTGTTTTTTGGTACTCTTTCTATGCCACCCCCGAGCTCTCTATAAACACCGAAACATTCTGGGTGAGAGAGACTAGCCTACATCCAAGAGCGGCAGAGGGGAGCAGGAGGCTTCGCTGGCGTGGTGCTCAGTTTGCCACAGGCTGCCAGTGCAATACACCAGACTTGGCTTTTATCATGGGAACTTAGCTTAAATTCCTATCACGGTTCTGAGGCCGGAAAGTGTCCAAATCAAGGCATCATCAAGAGATGCTGCCTCACCAAGTTGCAGCTGTGGGCGATCTGGCACGTGGCAGCTTCTTCTAAAGATGCTTTCTCTCCAAGCTGTGGGTAATCAAGCACATGGCAGGGCAAAATGCCGGTGCCCTCAACCCTCCCTTCTCTGGGCCTCATCTCCAGCTTCCAGCTGCTCTGCGGGCCTAGCTCTCACAGCCCTCCTGCTGGGCCTCCAGGTTCTGGGACCTCTCCTGTCTCTGAGGCTATTTTTCTGAGTGTGGCTTTTCAGTCCTCCATTTGTAAAGGACTCTGGTAAGAGGATTAAGACTCACCCGGAGTGAGGTGGGTCATATCTTAAGATCCCACTTGCCAAAAGATCCTACTTCCAAAGGGTCCACACCTACATGCATGGATTAATTTAAGATCATATTTTTCTAGGGTCCACACAGCTTCAAACCATCACACTTGGGAACCACACTTTAGCCACAGGAAGCCAGCTCCAGTGAGAATTTTTTTCTCTGTTGTCCTTTTTTTTGCCCTCCCCCTCCAGGTCTGGTGATAACAATTTAGCACCCTAAAGGAAGACAGTGAAACGCACGAGGCCGAGGCTGCCGTGATGGCAGGTGAACAGTTGGTCCCCATTTTGTCAGCCCCCTGGAGCTCCTACTGGAGTGAAGGCGGAAGACCTGTCACTGCTCCCAAGGGGCTTGCCGCCCAGTTGGCACCCGACACACTTGAAGCATTTGAGCAGCAGCGAGCAGGATATAATTAACTGCATAACGAGGCTGCATCAGCCCCTGCCGCCTCTCCTCGGGGATGAATCCAGAGGCAGAGACAACCCAGGTGTTGCCAAGACGCTAGGCCAGACCAACCTCACTGCCTTTTTGGGAGCTACCTGATGGGAAAATCCACGCACTCGATAAATACTAATTAACTGAGAATGTACCACACATGCTAGGTGTTCTAGAAGCAGAAGATAGATGGAAATGCTGAAGCTGATACCTGAATTTCAACAAGATTTATTGCAAATTTTTTCATAATATTCTTATGGATAACATAGAGCAGTGTGGGCTGAACAGTATAATTAGGGGGACACATAGATAGTTCCCTAACTTACAAAGGATATTGGTGGGTTTTAACCCTGCCGGAGATCTCTAGCGGGATACCATCGGGCTCTGTTTATGGCCATGTTCTTACCCAGTATTTTTTCCTAAATGAAGAACTGAAAGAATAGTACAATAACACACATAACTTTTCACCCATATCGACCAATTGTTAAAAATTTGCCACAGTTGTGGTCATGTGCTTGCTTGCTCTCTTTAATAATAACACAAACACACGCATATTTGTGGGCTTTGTTGTTGTTTTTGAGGCACCAGGGCCAGGGATTGAACCTAGGACCTCGTATGTGGGAAGCCAGTGCTCAACAAACGAGCCACATTGGTTCCCCCGCATTGTGTTTCATTTGTTTGCTCATTATTTGTATTTTTGTTTTTAGGAGGCACCGGGAACCAAACCTGGGAACTCCCATGTGGAAAGCAGGCACTTAACCACTCGAGCCACATCTGCTCCCCCACACATTTGTTTTAACTGAACCATTTGAAAATATGTTGTACACATATGACACTTCACCCTGAAAAACTTAACGGGCATCTCCTAAAGACAAGGGGATGCTCCTGCAATCACGATACATTATCACTTAACATACAGCCCATATTAAAATTTTCCCGATTGCTCCATAGCATGCATTTATTTTTTGTTGTTGCAGGATTTAATCAAGGTTCACACATTGCATTTGGTCATTAGAGTCTTTTTAGTCCCTTAACCTGTCTTTTTTGCCTGTCACCACACTTACTGTTGTCAAGAGTCCAAGACTAGTAGTTTTATGGAATGCTCATCATACCGGATGTGTCTGATTGTGTCATCATGATTAGCTCTGGCTTGAACACTTTTTTCTCCCCGAGATGGCTCCCTTGTCTGTTTGCTTATTGTTTTTGCTCATTTGCACTTGTTGTTTGCTTGTTTTTTGCTCATTGTTTTGGCTTCAGCACTTTTGACAAGACTGCTACAAGGGTGGTGATGTTGTATGCTTCTGCTTGCAGCACATCAAGAGGTAAACGATACCAGGTTGTCCATTACTGGTGATGCTACTTTTGATCACTTGGTTAAGATCATGGCTACCAGATTTTCCCCTCTGACATTACTAAGTCATCTGTGAGTGAGACTTCGAGATCTTGTTAAAATCTAAGTTTCCTAACGATCTTTCACCCATTATGGGTTGCAGAATGGTCATTTTCTAATCCTATCATTTCTTCTATATTTATTAGCCAGAATTTTTTTGTAAAGAAAAAGCTTCCTTATGTCTTCTCTTTCTCTCTCTTTGAGTTGCACCCTGGACTAATGGATTGTTTTTCATTTGCTGCATTAGAATGCATTACTTCATAATTCTTTTTGATGCTCAGATTGTCCCAAGTTTGTCCATTAAGCTGGCTCCTGTGCCCTTTGACATGACCCCATTTGTCTTTGATCACTTCCTTGCTTTCTGGTCCAACAATCTGTCCCAGGCAGGCCTTGAACTTTTTCTGCCATTTCCCAGAAGACTTCTTGTCTGTTTTATTGGAGAGTGCTATTTAGAACCAGCCTCTGGG
>JAQZBX010076512.1:0-14418 GCA_029593785.1 Cabassous unicinctus | reverse complement strand
TTCACACGTTCTAAATTGGTTTAACATCTTTCAATGCAAGTTATTTGTGCAATTCCCTGCACATTCTAATATATACACCTCAATCTGACTACATAGACATCAGGTTCAAACAAATGATTTCAGGGGCCCAGGAGGGAATTACTGTATTGATCTATTAAATAGACCTAAAATGCTTGCTTAGGTTCGGAAGTCACTTGCAATCAGCAGCATTTTCGTGAAAGACTTAGCCTGTGAATGACTTAGTGGGAGGCAAAACCATGTTACCCAACTTCCTACAGGGATTGGTATTCCACGAAGTTTCCGAAAGAGCTCTCACCACTGGCAGGCTTTGCCATATGGCTTGATGTCAGTTCATGCCCTTAAAGTAATTTTCAAAGGTAGATTAGAGGTATAGTGAAAAAATTTCTCACCCTACCTCTTCACAGCTATGTACTGTATTCGTTAGCAACTCTTTTAACACAGAGGAAAGAAAACTTGCTGGAATTTGAAGCCAGATGAACTCCGTTCAAATACTAATTCTCCCACCTTCAAGCTGTGCTACATTGAAAATGTTACATGGGCTTTCTGCATCTCAGATTTCCCCTCTATAAGTTAGGAATAGTTATATGATACTCATATGGTCATTATCGGGATGAAATGATACAATGTTTGTGGAGTGTCTTGGCACGTGGTAGACACTCAGTAAATTTTAAATCTCTTTCTCCCCTTCCATTTTGCTAAGTCTGTTCTACTACACATCAGTGAAGGTATTTTGGCGAATGTACATGAACATCTGGCATGAATTTAACATGCATTTTATGGAGATAGGAAACCAAGGTGCACTTTATACTTGATTATTAATAAATTACCACAAATGACTTTAAATAGAAAATTTCATATCAATTGAAGATACTACTGCTAATATTATTATCCACCTCACGATCAATCACATTTCTTCATAGCTCCCTCTTGACCTATAAAGCCCTTTAAACTTTTCTTCCAAGGTATCTGTCTGTATCCTTGAATATTATTTGGGGCATCTCAATCTTGCCTTTTGTCTCAATACTATGAAAATGTATCATGCTAAAAAGCTATCATTTCAGACATTCTGTAGGCCTGTTCCCTCTTATTTGTAATTAATTGGTCAATAAAATCAATTAAATTATCAGGGAAGGCAAAGTGTGTGTGTGTGTGTGTGTGGAGGATGGAGGTGATGGTATTGAGCAGAAGAGGATAGAAGAGTTATACCATTTAGCTGGATCCAGTTTCCCAGCCTATATTATCCTTAGGCTGATTTTTGAGGTCTCTGAAGCTTTATATTTTTATTTCATGTTACAGTATATTCTACTTTCTTCCCGATAAGAAAAGGCAGTATCTTTGGATTCAGGATAAGGGTGTGGTGTGGGGGTGGCGTGGGCAAGTGCCACCTCACATTACCTGAGGGATTCCTTGCTAGCTCCAGTAAGCCCCAAGGGAAACCAGCTTCATCAAGGTCCTGTAGGAAACCCAGGAGAGACTTTGCAGCGGCATGGATTATAGCCTTGTGAAGATTAGCTGTGGAAAACTGACGCTGACAAGGATTTCTAGGTCGTGTTTCAAGCTGTTAGGATTCAATGTGAAGAATCCAACTCTAGTTTTCTTTTCAAATTTTTAAGAGGGATTTTTGTCACCTTAGCATTTAAGTTGCGTATTATATTTTACAAGAGTTCTAATTTTTTTTTTTTTTAAACTGTGTGAGACAGATCAAAATCAACTCTGGTTGAAGAAAGTCAGTTCTTAAAGACAGGTGTTCACTAGAACTAGTTTCTATCTAAAACAAGGCTCTGTCCATGAAAAGAAGTGCCAGAGCAGTATTAATTTGGTTATTTTTACATAAATCTGCCTTAATATTCTGAAGACCCTACTCCAGGTATGCAAAATAAAGTAATCTTTAATTAATTAGTGCTACCTCTCTCAGATTTTTTCAAACCCAGGATTCAAAGCATAAAAGTGCCTGAAACACAACAGGTATTTAAACCAGTTGTGTTTCAGTGCTTATTCATCCTTAGAGGAGACACACAAGGAAAAGCTTCCAACATACACACACAAAGGAGAATGTCAACGACAGACCCCCTCATGTTTGTATCTGGAAACATGAACACTTCCTTCCTGTTCCTCCCAAATCCCTCAACACCTGCCACCAATAGCAAGACAGAAACACAGATGAGAGGCAGAAGGCCTTTATCCAGGACTCATTCACGTCACCACATGCAGTGTCTTAGTGTGCCAGGGCTGCTGTGACACATTACCAAAGACGAGTTGGCTTAAACAGCAGGAAGCTATCACTTTACAGTTTTGGAGGCTAGAAGTCCCAAATCAAGATGTTGGCAGGATCCTGCTTCCTTTGAAGTCTGGGGTGTCCTGGGTCGGGGGTGTCCTGGGTCAGTAGCATCCTGGAGGTGGCTCGCCAGCTCTCCAAAGCGCAGTCTCCGCCTCCATCACGTGACCATTTGGCCCTTCTGCCTCCCTCTGTCTCCTACTGCTATTTCCAAATTCCCTCTGCTTCCAAGGATTCCGGTCATATTGGACTAAGGCCGACCTTGATTCAGTTTGGCCTCCTCTTAATTGGATCCTCAGAGATCCTATTTACAAATGGGTTCTCATCCACAGGACCAGGGCTTAGGACTTGAACGCGTCTTTGTGGAAGCATGAGTCAATCTACAACATGTAAGTCTTAAAAATTTTGTGCTGAGTCACTCATATGCTCATTCCCCAAAAGAAGGTGCAGAACTAAATGTGACAAAAGGGCTGCAGAGCGCGGGAGAGGGGGAACTGGCTCTGAAAGGGAGCTGGAGAGAAGGGAAAGCAGGAGGGAAGGGGGTTAGACTGAAGCTGGAGCTGCTCTGGGTGACTATTGGTTTAATGCACTGGAGCAGGTAATACTACACGGGGAGACTGCAGAGTAAGAAAAGGACAAAACTCTGGAGAAAACCAGAATTTAAGAAGAGGAGGAGGAGCAGCTAGTGAAGGAGATTAAAAACAATTTTTCCTTCCCCCAAATCTATTCTGTTTCCTTAAACTTCATCCTGCCAATCTTGGTTCGGGCATGACCACCTTCCATCCTGGACTATGGCTAACACCTTTTCTCTGAACTCTGTTCTTCGGAGAAAAATTGGAAACAACCTAAGTTTCTTCAGCAGGAAAATAACTAACCTGTATTACATTCACATAATGAACAATGTAAGTGGGTACATTGAATGAACTACATCTGCATGTCTTAACAAGGAAAAATATCAAAAACATAAGGTTGAAGGAAAAATAATTCTAAAAAGGATGCCATGCATATAAAGATTAAAAAAATAAAAAGTCAATAATTGTCATGGATACATACATATGAATGGGAATGATAAACAGCAAATTCAGGATAGAAGTTATCTTTAGGGAGGGAGTGAAGGTAATGGAATTTGGTGGAAGTTGATGGAGGTACATCTGTGTCTGTAATATTTTATTTTAAAATATGAGACTGGACATTAGTAGGGCAATATGTCAATATTTGACTAAGCTGGGTAGTACATGCACAGCGATGACAGAAACGACGGACCGCTCCCTGGTATCCATGCTCCCTTTCTTCCTAATAGGAACACCAACTTTCACCTGAGTTTTAAAACGGTGCATGACTGCCTGGCTAGAGATTACATACCCCAGCATCCTGTACAAACATGTATGGTCATGGGACTAAGTTCGTGCCAAGGTAAAGAGCTGAGAAGTGTTGTGTGTGACTTCCCCGTCACTTCCTCGGGGGAGAGTGGTCGCCCTCCCATGTGCTGGGATCTGGATCCAGCCTCAGTCTTGAAGACAAGGATAGTACTCTGGGCAGGGGTTCTGGTCCTTATGCCAGTGGTCTTTTTCATATGGCCCTTGAACTACGATTTTTTTTTTTTTTACAGTTTTAAAGGGTTGTAAAAAAAAAAAAAGAATATATCATAGAGACCATATGCAGTCTGCAAAGCCTAAAATATTCACTATCTGGCCCTTTACAGAAAACATTTGCTAACACCTGCTCTAGGGCTTGGCAGAACAAGAGAGAGTAAATGACTCCCTAGAAACTTCTAAGAGCAGAGTCACATCTCTCTGCTAGATCCTCTGACCCCTACTTCCTAACTGGTACATGCGTGACACATACATTACTATCTTATTTGAGACGCTGTATTGTTTGGCTCTCTGTGTTATAGCAGTTTAGCCTAATGGTAGTTGTGGCAGTTTGAGATTATTTTATGAATCCCAAAAAGAGAAAGATTATGTTTGTAAACTAATCTATTCCTCTGAGTGTGATACCCGTTTAATTGTATGGAATTCAGTTGAGGAGCCTTTGATTAGATTACTTGGTGAGATTGCTTTAGGGCTTTTGGTTGGACTCTGTCAGTGGGGCGGGACTCAGGTTGAGTGCCCATCTCCTTGCTGGGTCTGATATAAATGGGCTCACACAGAGAGAGGAAAAAAGAGAACTGTCATGTGAGAGAAAAGACTACAGTATTGCCCACAGCTGAGCTGCAAGGACAGAAGCCTTAAGAGACTACAGGATCGCTTCAGCACAAAGCCCCAAGAGGCTGGGCCCAGGGAGCAACTCCAGAGGAGGTGGTGCACCCGGAGGGGAAGGCTGAAACTTCACATAGATTGGTGGCCACCTTGCTTTACCATGGGGCAACACGCCGGGATCCCCAGTAGTTGATTTGGTGAGAAAGTGTTTCTGATGATACCTTGGTTTGGACTTTTCATGGCCTTGTAATTGTAAGCTTTTACCCCAGATAAATCCCCTTTATAAAAGTCAACTGATTTCTGGTACTTTGCATCCGTGGCCCTTTGGCAAACTAAAACATTAACAAATACAATTGGAGGTCATTTTATTATTCTCTATATTTCTTGGTATACCTAAACAAAATTTAAGGACCCATCATAGATCCAGTACTCTATAGCTCCAGGATGTGTAATTCATTCATTCATGCATTCAACAAATATTTACTGAACACCTACTATGTGCCATTTACTTGGCCGTTTACTTGTTATGGATATAGTAGTGAACAAAGCTGATGTGATAGTGACCTTGAAGGAGCAAATGTTTGCCTCTAAAATCTTTGAATCTGATCTTGCCCAGTGGTGGTGGGGTGGCTTAGAGTTACATACTCCAGACAAACATGTATATATGTTAATTTATTCCTGTAGGTGTGAACCCAATGTAAATAGCACCTTTTTAAGATGTTGTTATTACTATTATTTTTAAGAGATTATTTTTTAGTTAATAAGTGACCAACTAAATAAGGTTGGTATAGCAGTTTGGCATTGTTTATGAATTCTAAAAATAGATATTGGATATGTTTGTAAACTGGTCTGTTCCTCAGGGCGTTATTAAATTATGATTAGGGATTTGATTGGGCAATGTCAGTAGGATGTTGAGTCCCTGCCCCCTTGGTGAGTGGGGACTCATTGAGAAAAGACATGGCAGAGGACAGAGTTTTGGGTTTTGAGCTGGAGCCCTGGGAAATAATCACATAGGAGAAGAACACAGAAGAATAGAGATGGCGCCATAGACAGAGGCCCTGGGAAGAACAGCCTGGTAGTCTACAGCTGATTTTGTGGAGAGAACAGAGAAGCTGAGCTGGGAGAGAAATGAGCCCTGGGAAGAGACGAGACTTATCCCAACCTACAGCTGAGATTAGAAGAAGCTGGGACCATGGAACCTTAAGAGGAAGAAGGCTGAACTTCCTGGCAGACATCAGCAGCCATCTTGCCTCAACACGTGGCAACAGACTTTGGTGAGGGAAGTAACTTATGTTTTATGGCCTGGTAACTGTAAGCTTCTACCCCAAATAAATACCCTTTATGAAAGCCAACAGATTTCTGGTATTTTGTATTAGCACCCCTTTGGCTGACTAATATAGTTGGTCTTTAATCCAAATTACTGGAGTCCTTTATAAGCAGAGTGACAGACAAACAGAGAGAGAAGCCACAGGGAGCAGCCAGAAGCCCGGAAGCTGGAAGTCAATGGAACCCAGAGAATGGTAAAAACTTCACCATGTGCATTGCCATGTGGCAGAAAAACTAGGAACCCCAAAGACAGCCAGCCAGACAAACGTACTGACATGGGAAGCCTTGTAGCCTCTGAAACCTTAAACCAGGAAATTCCTGTGGTTAAGCCAACCCATTGTATGGTATTTGTTTAGGACTAGGAAACAACACAGGTGGCCTCTACGGTTCTACTGTCTACCTCCTTTTTGAGCTGAGGGAATAGTGCAGGGAAGTTATTTCAAATGACTCTCAATTACAATGATTTGAACAAAGATTCTGAAGGAGACTTCTGGGAATTTTCAAGAACTTTACAGTTTGGCTATTCTGATTCTTTAACAAGTTGTTTGACTTTCGTGAAATATTTCATGCACACAAAAGTGCATAAAACCCATCTGTATAGTTTAAAGAATAATAATGAACACCAAATAAAACTACCACATAGGTTAAGAAGTGGAATCTACTGCCTTCTTCCCTCCCCCAGGCTCCCAGAAGTAACAACTATCTCAAACACTATGTACTCTTTTGAGATGTGTTTCTTTTGCTCAGGTTGTGACTTTGAGATTATATTCCTGTATGTAACAGTAACTCATTAACTTTCACTTCACTCTCATTTTATTTTATGACTACACCACAATTTATTGATTATTCTGTTGATGGCCGTTAAGATTGTTCCCTATTTTGGGCTAATAAGAATGCTCTTGTACACATTCCTTTCTTTCAGACTCTAGAGTTTCTCTACAGTATGTAGTTAAGAATGAAATTGCTGGGCCGTTGGGTACGTGTATGTTCCAGTTTCAATGGTAATGCCAACGTAAACATTTTTCACAATGTGACTGGACCAATCTAAGCCATCACCAGTAGAACGGTATAGCCTCTAGCCTTGTTTTTAACTGAACTTTAATTTATCATCATTTTAGTTTTCTACAAGATTAATTAACTGTTTCTCACTGGGGCTTTAATTTTTTTTTATTTTTCTTATGCTTAGGGCCATTTGCTGTGAAATGCCCATTCACATTTGTGTTCATTTTTCCAGTGGATTGTCTTTTTCTTATTAGTTCTACATACAAATCCTTCAATAAGAAATTATCTATAGCAAAAATTTTCTCCCGCTCTATGATTTGTCATTTTAACTCTTCATGCCGTTTGATGAACACAAAGTTTTCATTGTAATGTGGCTGTAGCCCATCTTTCCTTTACGGTGTGTGGCTTTTCCCCTTTAAGAAATCCTTCTGCTTCTGAGGTCATAAGGACCCTGTATATCTTATCCTATAATTTCTATAGTTTTGCCCTTTGTATTTGCCTTTTCTACAACTGGGAATTGCTTTTTTAAAAAATAAGGTATGCCTTAAGAATCTCATTTTATTTCTTTCTTTATAGATGACCGATTGTCTCAGACCTACTGATTGAATAAGCATTATTCTGCTCACTGAGCTATAATTCCTGCTTCAAATTATTTGTGCAGGTTTATTTTAGGATTCCCTGATATTTTCTATTATTCTACTTATCTAATCCCATGTCAGTACAACACTTTCCTAACTATTATAGCTTTATTAAAAATGTTAGTAAAGGTTAAAGCTGAGAAATAAATTGTAATTTGGATCATGCTAGTATAACAATACGTGTTTTAAAAATGTTGGTGGCAGAGAGGATACATCTCCCATCCTCCTTGTTCTTCTTATTCAAGATTATTGTGAATATTCTTGTCTCCTTGCTATTCTATCTTACCTTCCGAATCAGATTGTCATGTTGTTTCATTGTAAGTGTAGATTCTGGGGGTTAGATTTTTGGCTTGGTAATTTGTTTTTAAGTTTATTTAAAACACATTTTTTTAAATATGTATATCATAAACCTGCCTTTATACGTTCCTGTTTTTATGTGGGTTGTAATTTTGGTTCAAAATTAATCAGAGGAAGTAAAAGAAAGAGGTAATTGGGGAAGAATTATTTTTTTAAAAAAGGAGAAAAGAAGAGATTTTGTTGTTATTGTTTAAAGGACAAGTTTAAACATTGAGAAAAAGATTATCTGATATGGAAAAAATGAAAATGTAAATCGTAAAAGATAAAAATGAAGAGCAAAGTATGTGCCCCATCTACCTGAAAGTGAGGTAAGGACATGGAGACCACGCTGGCTGCCAGCGGGCCCATGTGGGCTCAGCGTAGTTCAGCTGCCTTCTGGAGCTTTCTCTGAGGGAGCGGGTGGATCCTGAGGTAAATACTGAGGATGGGAAAGGATGAGTTTATTATGTAAATAATAGTTGCAAGGCAGATGTTCATAGCTTGGGTATACCTTACTTGCCTGAGGCAGTTGTACAATGCATTTTGAGGTAGTTTTCATATCCTCAGGGGCCTTGCTATCAAATTCCAAAATTACTCCCTCTCCTCAGACAGCTTTCTTCACAACTGCTGAAAAAAGAAACTGTTAGGAAAGTCTCACATTGAGGAAATTTTGGTCAAGTGAGTTCCGTGCAAACAGGAAGACAGAGGGAATTAAGCAATCCAGGTAATTATTGTCATGAATGCTGGGTGGTATAAAAAAGAGTATTTATAGTGCAGTACATAAAATGAAAATAAGAATGCCATGGAGCTAATTTTTAAAAAACAAAACAGGCTTTTAGCTGCTCAGATGCCATAAAAATCAAAAAGACAAATGTGATTTAAACTTGCTTTACTGAAGCAAATTTTCACAACCTGGTATTTAAATTGAGCTTAGGGGCACTCAAATAATCCCACAGGCATGTAAAATCTGACACTATATCTGCATCTAAATATTCTGCTCTGGGATTTGGCATCCTAATCATCAACCTGGGAAAACCATATTACTTACACTTGCTCAAATAGCCTCTAATTAGTTCTTCTGACCCTCTTGTATACTAATAAATGGCCCATTACAGAACATTAAAACTGAACTCTTTCCATTAAAAATGATTTCCTTGCTAGTGAACGCAATCTGGGTTTAATGTACAATGTTGGTTAACATTCAAAAGTTCTAATGTACAGTGAATGCTTTCCAGTATGAAAAGATTGTAGCACTAATTAGGCTTTCTTGTTCAGTCAATTAGCTGAGAGGGGGGTGAATCTTCCTACAGTGCTCTAAATATTGCTTATATTCTTAGTTTGTTTTTGGTCTATTACTTTTGATCTAAAGAGCTGAAGTCTCTAATGCGAGATTGTATAACAAGCCTTGGGAAATTATGAGCCTGGAGAGACGTTTAGATCACCTCATCAGGCCAGTTTTCAAGTTTCATTTGGTGAGTGGTATGAAGAGGCTGATGCAATGGGAACTTCTTTTGGGATTGCGGCACACTCCCCACCCCATCCCAGGCTGTGTGGCCCCCGGAAACCTAGTACAGTGTCACACAGAGTAGGTATCCAGTGATTACATGTTGGATTAATGTTGCAATATACTTCTAAGTGGGTGGCAATGATAAATTTCTGAAATGCTTATCTAATAAATTAATAAACACCTATTTATTTATTAAGCACCTAGATGTGCCCAACATGTGAAAAAGCCCTAAGGAAATTTTAAAAGACGCATTAAATGTGGTTCCATGAGCTGGTATCATGGGAGAAATACTATATCTATATTTGAAATTTCCATTTTTATTCTCAGACCACCCCAGGTGAAAATAGCATTTGCTTGCTCAGTTAGTTTTAGAAAGGAATATTGGATACGCTGAGAGTGGCCAAATTACTTTCCTTAAGAAAAGGGAAGAGTCTTATAGAAAAAGCTTGTAATGGAGGGGCAGTACCCTAGAAGAAGTGGCCAGTGAGTGGCGTGAGGGAAGCCAGTGTGATGAAGAGGCGTGAGGGTGAGGTTTGGGGAAAAGACAGAGAGAGGAATTTCTCTAAGGAGTGGATAGTTGGGGCTAAAGAGAAATATTTAACGAATGATTTTTTTTAGAAACTCCTGCTCTGTAATGTGGAAGGCAACCAAATTTGTTGTCTTTCCAAGAAAATATCAATAAAAATATCTCTCTTCAAAGCTTTTGGAATCAGATGTGTTGGGAGATTTGGAAAGGATGATGGGCTGAGCCTCAGTGGATTTAGACTGTTCTTTGGGAGCTAGAATCAGCTACATTAAAACTAATGTTGAAAGAAACATGGCAGCATATATCTAAGTGCTTATTTATAAAGAATGGACTCTAAGTATAGAAGTTTTTCTCAAAACCAAAATTAAGACACATGGTTTAAAAATATGACTGTAGTTATTTAGTAGTTGGATAGAATATCTTAGATTGGGACTATCCCAGAAAGCCAAGCTAGAGGTTCCCTAACCTTGCATGCTTTCAGGAGGGAGAGCAGGAGGTTGGGGAAAGTTGTAACACCAAAAATCATAACTCCCTCCTACCCTGAATTGCTATGGTGGGAATTTTATTCACTGTAGTTATTGAGCAGTTGGTATTTGCCAGGGACCCTTCTAGGCTTTGCACACATAGATAAAGCACCATTACTGCCTTTCAAAATAGCATGGCCAAATGGAAGAGAGAGACACATACACACAGATATTACAGTAAATTGGAATAAGCATCACAATAGCTGGTACCACATGTTTAGCCTAATACTGAGCCCATCTCCCTGCTGAACTCATCTCTGCCCACCCAGGTGGAGAAGCAAGAACTCTTACGACTGGATAGGGGTAGCAGGTGAGGTAAAGGAATTGGTGAAAAATGTTGACTAAATGGGAATGCACAAGGGATAGGAGAAGATGCAAGAAAGAGGAGACATTTGTTGAATAGCATGAGGTCTGGTGGAGGTTTAGGGACTTGGTTGGTGTTTAAGTTTCCTATGCTGTTCAAAGCAAATACTATGAAATTGTTTGGGTTAAACAATGGGAATTTATTTGCTCATGGTTTTGAGACTTGGAAAATGTCCAAATCAAGACATCATTAAGGTGATGCTTTCTTCCTAAAGACTGACTGCCAGCAATCCTTGGCTCCTCTGTCACATGGCAAGGCACATGGCGGTGTCTGCTGGTCTCTCCCTTCTCTTCTGGGTTTCATTGATTTCAGATTCTTGCTTCCTTGGCTTTCTCTTTGTCTGAATTTTGTTCACTTCTGGAAGGCTTCAGTAAGAGGATTAAGACCCATCCTGATTGAGGTGGGTCACACCTCAACTGATGTATACCCTCATCAAAAGGTCCTACGTACAATGGGTTCACAACCACAGTAATGGATTAAATTTAAGAACATGGTTTTCTGGGGTACATACTGCCTCAAACCATCACAGCTGGTATCCTGTGTTACAAGAGCTTCCCGATTGCTTGCCCTATTATCAGCCTGAGCCCACAATTTTTAAATGAATCTTCTTTAAAATACAGCACATCTATGCCCTCCTCTCAAAGTTCTTTCAATTGCTTAAGAAAATGAGCCCAGGCTCCTTATTATGACACTTCACACCTTCTACAGTTTGGCCCCAACATATAATTTTGACCTATAAAAAAATAGCATTTGATTTGGTTCAACAACATAAGGTTTGTTTCTCTCAACTTCTCCACAAATATTCAACTTTAGTTGATGCTTGATTTCTTTATTGTCTCTCTGTATTTTCCAAAATCCCTGCTCATTGGTAAAAGCTTTTTCTACTACTGCTTCTCTACAAAGTCCCTCCTGATCCATCTTCACCCCCACATCTGAATACACACCATGATTTATTTCTCTGAATGGTATATTCTCTCTTAGGTTATAATTATTTATATACATATATGTTTTTAACTTTCTTGATTATAAGGGATTTTTTATTGTACTCAACTTTTAGTCTTTCCTCTCACTCCTTTTACTCAAAGCAACTAGCCTGGCATTAGACCATAAATAACTTTTATAAAGAGCAGAATTGAGTGCTTCATGGAGTTGACGGTGAGAGATGGAAGGTCCAAGGCAGAAGTGCAGGCGAGGTGCTGAGTTGTGATCAGCTGGGAGGATTGATTGAAGAATCTCTTTCTCATCTCTCTGTGTGTTTTGGGGGTCTTTTTAAGATTTAGCTGGAGACTAGGAAATCTATGCTTAAAGCATTAATAGCTAGGACTATGCAAAAACATTTTATTCTTATTTATTGTGTAATGAGATTGACAGCCTCATTTAAACATAGTGAATAAAGCAAAATGCCTTTGTTCAGTATTCCAATCGACAATTTTAAAAATAGTTTCAATTAGTGAATATAAAGTGTTATCATTGCCAGCTCTTTCTGAGAATAAATTTGACCCTAAAGTTTTTTGTCCCCTACTTGCATAATAAAATTTTGCTGTATTTTAAATACAAATATTTTGGTGTGGAGCAGAATATCTGTGGATACTGGTAGAATATTTTAATTCAGTACTTGTATAATGAAAGCTAAGTATGAATAAAAGTAAAAGGAAAGGTACATATGAAATAAAACAGCACATATGTACAAATAAATGGTGCTAATCTATATTTGCTAACTTATTTCCAGCTATAGCAAGTTTGCCACTCAGGATGTTCTCCTTATACCCATAGGAGATAAGCAGTTTTTTTTTCAGACATGGACACTGAGGCCCAGAAAGATCATGTAATGTGTTTTCATTTTCTTTCTCTCTTGCTCCAACTTTTGCTTTCTTTCTGCTAATCATTAAAAAAAAATGGAATTCACTGCTCTATAATCTTCCTGTATTCCAAACTCTTGCTCTATTCTATTTGTTGGCCAACTGTCTCAGTTTTGCTGGGTTACTATCACATATACTAAAATGTGGGTTTGGCTTAAACAACAGGAACTTAATGGTTCATGATTTCTGAGGCCAGAAGTCTAACTCAAGGCTTTGGATATAAAGCTTGCTTCCTGCCGGGGTCAGTAGCATTCTAGCTGCCCTGTGGTTCCTTGGCTTTTCCATCACACAGTGATGTCCTTTCCTTTCTCTTCCAGGCTCCCACTGACTTCTGGCAGCCAGCTCCTCCCTGTGGCTTTCTCTTACTACGTCTGAATTTCTTCTATTTATAAAAGACCCCAGTAATCTGGACTAAGGCCCACCCTCACTCAGGATCTTTAAGAGATCCTATTTACAATGGGTCCACACCCACTAGAATGTGGACCAAGACCAAGAACGTATCCTCACTGGGGCACACAATTCAATCTACCACAACCTTTTAACCCCAGGTCCTACTCTAAAATAGTGAGTTGTTCAGATGCAGATACTCTTACCTAATATTTAGGCAAACTTACTTTGTCTTGATTCCCTCCATTTTTTCTGCTATTCTATCTAGACACTTTATAATCTTATTATTGATCAGAATTTAATCTAGGCCTTATATCAATAATATTGCCCCACTTTTTTCTGATAAGAAGACTAAAGTCCAGACAATTCATGATATTTGCCCAAAGTCACTGGAATTCCAACCCAGACCACTGAAGTCCTGTGCTATTTCTATTACATCATTGCATTCTCTGAATAGATGTAACTTTGACTTGGGTCTTAAGTATCAGACTCTTGTTGCACATTTATTGGGAAACACAGAAGAGGAAATGAGTTATTCTTTCTGGGTGTCATGGAAGATTTTATTAAGAAGCAATAATTTGTTAGGGATCTTGCTTGAAGAGTTGGCATCTATCAGATATAGGCAGATTGTTGGCGGGGGGAGGGAATTCCAGGTCAAAGGAACAACATGGCCTACATTCAAAGGTGTGTGTGTATGGGGGGGAGGTACACAGTAGGTTAAGAAAAAAGTAGATAATGTAGGGAAAAGGTCTGAGATGATTGCAAAAGATAGAGTGTTTTGTCATGTTTTAGAAAAACGTATAGCAGATTAAGATATTTTAGGAAAACAATTCTGACCATAAGGAAACACTTGAAGGGAGGTCATTGTAATGGTTCTTGTACTGGACCCAGTTTATGCATCAGCCCAGGCCTGCTTGGTTCCATTTATCCCCCAACCCAGGCCTCAGTGACTTTGCCTCCCTGCCTGGCCAGTGCAACCCCAGCAGTGGCTCTTACCAGGCCGTGAGCCTCGACCACAGCCACAGCCATCTCATTTCCTACTGAAAACAATTGGCTCAGCTTCCTCTGGAGCAAGAACTTCCTTTGGCACAGCCTTCACCACAACTACCATCGTGGGAACCGTGGAAGGGCAAGCAAAACTGTGCATGGAGACTTTGGCTCTCCTAGCAGCTACCCAGAGAGGTCCAGTTACCTCTGACAACACAGAATTACAAGGGAGTTAACACTCCAGGGGATTTTGGCCAATTAAACATAGGAAATAGGGAGAAGTCAGCAGGTTAATAGCTTCCTCTTTTGGGTAAGTTGGAGTGGAGATGCTATTCAGCTTTGCCCACCAGTTTTGCAACTAGCTTATCTTATATTTGTGCTGTTTCCTCCCCTGCTGCACTTCCTTTTTTCATACTTCTACCCCCCTGCCCCACCCACCCCCAAACAAAATGAAATACCAGCATGCAT
>JAQZBX010076511.1:0-14407 GCA_029593785.1 Cabassous unicinctus | reverse complement strand
TACTGGTGCCGAGGATTGAACCCGGGACCTTGTATGTGGGAAGCCGGCGCTCAACCACTGAGCCACATCTGCTCCCCTGAGTTGGAGTTTCTCATTTGTTTGCTTGTTCTTGCCCTTTTGTTAGGAGGCACCAGGAACTGAACCCGGGACCTCCCATGTGGGAATCAGACACTCAACTGCTTGAGCCACATCCACTCCCCATATATGTTTTTTAAATCAAATTGAATTGGTCACCTCGATTTTTTGTTCCTAAGGCAAAAGTTTTCTTGAGCACAGTAATTTTTTTTTTTTTTATGGTCCAAGAAACTTATATTTAGAATTAGCCAACTGTACTCAGTTTATATGATTCCAATTTTGTTAGCAACATCCAAAGCATCATAGTCAGGAGCCAGTCGAACGTATGCCTTCTTCTGTACATCAGGCCTGATCATGGTGTTGAACTTGGCCACATAAATGTCATAGAGCTTCTTCACAGCTTGTTGGCCTTGATATCCACAATGAACACAAGTGTGGTGTTGTCTCTGATCTTCTTCATGACTGACTCAGTGGTCAGGGGAACTTGATGATGGCACAGTGGTCAGGCTAGTTTCTCCTGGGGCGCTTTTCTGAGGATATTTGGGCTGTCTCCTGAGACGCAGCGTGTGGATCTTTTTTTTGTGGTTGTGGACACCTTTCAGTACTGCCTTCATGGCTTTCAAAGTTTTTGCTTTGGCTTCCGTTTTGGGAGGGGCAGGCGCTTCTTTCTTCACTTTCAGGGAAATCTTTGTGAAAAGGGTTGCTGAGGCTGATTCCCACAGGCTTGTACAGCCAAGCCAAGTCTCACAGTAATTTTTAATAAGGTAAATTGTTGCTTCTCTTAGCTGAAATTTTACCCAAGTTTTTTGCATGTGTGTGTTTATTTATTTCTTATTTAAACATGTCCAAAATTTACAAACACTCTATTATACCCACCAAGTTGAACCAAGCCCCCCACCCCCACCCCCCATTCCTTGGTAACCTCTAATCTCTGAAAATTCATATTGACCCAAGCGAGGGCCCTCGGAAGGGGATGGTTTGTTGAGGCGAGTGTATGTGTTGTTGGTTACGTCTCTGTTGAACATTCCTGCTGGGTTTGTGATGACACGTGTGCCCCTCTTCTCTTTTCTTCTCTCATTCTTTGTGTGGTGTGGTAGTGCGCCACGCTCAGCCACGCGGACAGTCTAGTGCTGTGGGGGCATCAGGGCCGTTGTCCATCATGTCCTTGACAAGGCCAGGGAATATATTGTCCCTTGGTCTAAGGCAACCGACTTTCTTTGCACACGTTATCACTCTGAATAAAATCATGGCAGGTTTAAAAATATGCACATTTAGTTGCTTTGGCTTTTTTCTTTGGCTTTTGGCTTTTTCTTTTATCATTTCCTCTTTGGAAGACAGCCTCGTTACTTTGTTCAGTTTCTGAAATCCTGGAGCAGGAGGCTGTTTCTTTTTATCATTAATGAATATTTTTAGTGCATCACCCCCCACCCCAGTAAGTGAACAGCTTTGGCAGTGGTCCCTATGTTTTGATATGTTATGTTTCTATTTTTTGTTGATTTGGTTTCCTGTTGTTTTGTTCTGGATGCCTTCTCTGATAGAGACATTATGTAAGAGATCATTTTTCAATTTTCACATGTTTGGGTGCATGCTAATAAAAAAAAAAAACAACTCTCCATGTTTTAGAACAGTTTTAGATTCACATAAAAAAAATGTGAATTTTTAATCTTTTTCTACCATGGTGTATACATATGTTGGAAGTTCTTCCTTTTTTAAATGACTCTGGCACCCTCCAGATCCCATTGAGATGTCCTTTTGTTATGAAAAAGATCTGTGTATCTGCAAAAGAAAGTCATGCCCTTAGTCCTGGGGTAAAGTCTTCTCTGTGTTTCTGCTGATTGTATTTTGCTAAATAATATGCAATTATTTTATTGTTCTATGTTATTGTATTGTATTTTTATTGTATTTATGGTGAGTGGCTTAATTCCCCGATCTCTAGTCCTTTGCCTGATTGACACATTCATGCATTTCCAGCATTATTGTGTATTTACTGCTAGGTTGGGTTCCATGGATTCAGTATTGATATCCTTAATCAACCTTTGATGGGTGAGTTTAATCTCTTTGTAAAATCTTTGGCTCACAATAATATTATTGAGCTTGTATTTCTATCAGCTTAATAGGCCTGAGCCCAGTCTTGACTCTAATAAGATTTAACACCGTCTGGTTTCCCTCATGTCTCTGTGCACCAACCAGCTGGAGGTGGCCTGAATAGACATGATGTAAAGAAATGTGCGTGAGAGGCTGCAGCCCCCGCTCCTGGCATGACTTCTTCCAGCTGTCAAAGATGTGCGACTGTGTGTTGAAACCCTTTGGCTTGCATGCTCTAGTTTTGAGGGAAATCCATCAATCGCCGAATACTTACCGAGCACTTATGGTTGTGAGGATGGCCGGGCGCTGGCCTTAGGTCGCCATTTGTGTGTCCTTGGGACCAGCTGCCTGCTGTTGTGGCCTCTTTGCCCTCCCCAGAGTGGAGTTGCTGGGTGAGAGGCTGGCCTTGCCCTGAAGGCTGCTCCACCCTTTAGGGGCAAAAGGAAAGTACTGCAGGGGCACAGGTGCCCACCACCCATCAGCATCTTGTCATGTGCATGCAGGGTAGACCGAGGAACGTCCAGTGGGGGCCCAGGGGTGTCAGCAGACCATGGTTGTGTGGACTGGGGGCCAGGGCACTCCTGGGGGGAATGCAGAACCTGGCTAGCCCTTCGTGGGCCTAGCCCTGCCTTGTGCTCAGTGAGGGGCTACTCCCTAAAGTGCTCCCCAAATGCTTGGTTCTAGTGCAGAGCCACTTTGAAACAGAAACGAGGTGCATAAATGGACATTTCAGGGGTTTCTCTCTGTGGGGTGGGGGGGTGTAGTAATCATTGGCCAGATCATCATGAGCGAAGGGGGGTAGTCATTCCTGTGATTCTATGGTGCCCCCAGAATGTGTGGCTTTTGAGTCTAAGCCCAGATGTAGGTCTTGGGGTCCTGACAATGGCTGCTGCCCTTGTACCACTGGTGTCCAGCAGAGGCCTGGCCAGCCAGCATGAATAAAGCCTTCTTGACAGAAAGGTTGCATTGGTGGAGGTTGAGTGTACGCATGAAGCCCTCTGGAAAGGTCCTTGCTCAGGGGCTGGCCTTTCCAGCCAGCTCGGGCAGAAAGACTGGTGCTGAGCTCTGGGTGTTCCCTGGCTGCCGGTGAGGATGTGTCCTTCCCCCTGACGGCTGGCTGGCCGGCCTTCTGGGGCCCTTTTCTGCTCAGCCGGCCACTCTGACCAGAAGCCTGGCCACTTCTACCTTCACAGGTGGTGGGAGGGCCCTGTAGAAAGCAGAGGGCCAAGCCCGGCGGGTGGGACTGGGGTGGGGGCGGTTCCTGGGTGCCCAGGGCTGGCCCGTTTCCGGGAGGATGAGCCCACCCTGGGGCAGGCATGGGATGGCCACACAGGGAAGAGCATGGGGCCAGCCCAACTCGGGTGGGTGGTGCTGGGCTCACCCAGGAATTCTGGCCAAGACATAGGAGTTCCATATCCCAGCTTCATTATGGAAACTGCTTCCTGGAACAATTTCTTGCCTCATTTGACTGACTCATTTGCTGTGCTTGCTGCATCAGATGACCGGGCTGGCTTGGGAAGAAGAGATAATTCCCCAGAACAGCCCTGCCTGGAGGCGCCATTCCCAGCCCCTGCTGCTACCCTCTTGTTGGAAGGGCTGGTCCCGGCAGCCAGGCCTGAGTATTCTTAACCCTTGTTCTGGAAGTCAGTTGGAAGGTGGTTCGGAGGTCTCCCCGATGAAGGCGTGTTGCCGGGCCTTGCACAGGTGGACCCAGAGGCTGCAGGGGCAACCTCCACAAATGAGCACTACTGTGCTCAGGTGTTTAGCTTCCATTGTGGAAATGCCCAGAGAAGAAAATACACTGTGTTTGGATTGTTCTCTTAATGGTGGGAAGGGCAGGGGGCTGACTTTCCTTTGGAGAATTAAGAAAAGACCTTTGTTGGGGAGGAAATGGATTGAATTAGGCAGTTGTCACAGAGCCAAACGGGGGTGGGGGGGTGGCTCTGCTGAAAAAAACATGTGGCAGGTGGGGGAAGGGCAGGTGGAGGAGGGGCAGGTGGGGGAGGAGCAGTGGGAGAGCCTGTCAGGCGTCTTGCCTCTGTACTTTTGCCCACACTGTTCCCCCCACCTGGCATGCCTCCTTCCCTTCCAGGCTCCAGGTGCTGCCTTTTCCTCTTCTGCATGTGGCTCAGAAGTGGAGGTGGGGCTGTGGGCTCCCAGGGTCAGGGGTGGAAGCCCTGTGAACCCCCAGGAGATGGGTCATTCTCAGCACTTTGTAGAGACAGAGAAGGCACCCACCTGCCATGGAGCAGTGTTAGGGTGGAAGCAGTGGGCACCCCATGTCGCGACAGGGTGAGGCTCCAGGCCCAGCCTGTGCTTATTGGTTCCTGCCTTGTGCTTGGGGTAGCTGGCCCAGGCACCTGCAGGCCTGGAGGCACGGTGGCTGCCCTGCATGTGGCGCCCATCGCTCTGTGTGTGTCCTCCAGGGCAGGGGCATGAGGATTAGCTGGAGGTCTGCTGTAGAGGGTCAGGCTGGGCCCAGACCCTCAGAGGGGTCTCGCTGCCTTGGAAGGAAGAGGAGACTTCCTGGGCCTTTCTGGCTGCCCCAGCTGGAACCCTGGTTGCTCCCTGAAGTTGCTCTAGAGCTCACTTCCTTCCAGCCCTTTCTCACTGTGGTGGAAGCGACAACAGTGACAGCCTCCCTCGGCGTGTGCAGGTGTAGTCTGCGCCGATTCCTCCTGGGTGGCAGTGCTGCACACAGCTGTCTGCTCTGTAGCCCCTGGGGCAGCTTCTCCCCGACCAGGGCTGGGTCGGGAGTACAGACAGCCCAGGAGAGTGTCTTGCTCCTACTTGCTTTCTCCTGGCTCTGTGGGGACTAGGAGTGAGGGTCCTGCCAGGCCCAGAACAGGGTGAGATCTGCCGCAGATCCATAGTGGGCGCCTGTTCTGTGCCAGGTGCTGTACTGAGTGCCTCATAGTATTTATTGAATTCTCATAGCAGCTCTGCCGATATCCTTTACAAGTGTGGAAACTGAGGCACAGGGAGGTTGAGTCAACTGTCTGGAGCTGTCCGGCAGGGAAGTGGGGAGCTGGGCTGTCCCTCTGGGTTTGCCCCCTGGGACCTGCCAGCTCGGGTTAGGGTCCGGCAGTTTGCAGGAATGAAGGCAAGTACTTTAGGACCAGGCAGATCTGGTGCTGACCCCTGCTTCTATTGTTTAAATGCCTTCCCCTCCCTCAGCCTGTTCTGCTGGGAAGAAGTCACACTTCTCCCCTCTTTGTGTGAATTGTCATTTGTCTCAAATGCTTGCGAAGCAGCTGGGCACACGTGTGACTCTACCAGATGTCAGGGAAGCATGGTGCGGGAAGGGTCCGAGCTTGGGCCTCCGCTGAGGCGCCCACCTGCATGGCCTGCTCTGTGGGTGTCGTGAAGTTTGCCCGTGCCCCTCCCTGGGCCCAGGTGTCCCCTCTCTGCAGCATTCCTGTGCTGGGAAGGCAGGTGGCTGGGCTGGCCCTCTTCGGCGGGCACCTGGCTGAGCTGAGCTGCAGTGGTGCCCTTGTCTGCCTTGGTCTCTTGTCTGATGGTAAGGGCAGGCGAAAGAAGGCAGGCTGTGACCCTTTCCAGGGAGGGTCAGGTAATCTGGGCCCAGGTGACTTGTGGGGATGGGAAGGGAGGTGTGGGCAGGAAGTGTGAGGTTTATTGGGTTTTCATCCAGGTGGGCAGAGCCAAGCCCAAGTCTGCCTCTTCCCAGCACAGGACCATACCTTTTGGGGTGATGGGGGATGGGGGTGTCCCACCTCAGTCTTACCCTGTGGAATCTATTCTTAGGCTGAACTTGGCAAGTATAAGGGGATTGCTCCACCAGGAGAATGGGAGCCACCTTCCACCTGTCTTCAGGCTCCCTGGTGCTCAGCACTCCTCATCTGTGGAAACACAGACTTGACCTTGTCGGTGATTCTCAGCCCTCAGTGAGTCATTTTCAAAAGCCCTTCTAAGCATCTACCTAAAGTAACACTTGAAAATTTGTTCAAGTGGGGGGGGTTGCCCAGGTGATGGAGAGGGAGCTTTGAAGGTACCAAGTCCCTAAAAGATGAGGAGTGCTGGCCTAGACCAGGGGTCAGCAAACTGTGACCCACAGGGCAAATCTGCCCACACAGTTTTTATAATAAAGCTTATACCCATTGTCGATCCTGTTTTCACACTAGAGTGACAGATTACCCTCTGGCCTGCCCCCGCCCCCACCCCCACCTCCCAGGTCTCAGGTGCTCACACAGAGCTTGAGGAAAATCTCTAGGTGGTAGCTGCAGTGAAAGAAAGGCCTGCTTGAGTATGGAGCCCAGGAGGGCCCTGGGCTAGCTGCCTAGGATGTGGGCCCCAGATTGTACAATCCCCAGAGACAGAGCTGCTGGAGTCTGGAGTGGCATTCCTACTTGCCCTCTCTGGCCCCACCCTCTGCCCTGGTTCCTGCCCTTCCCGAGTAGCCATGGGTACAGGTGGCCTGCTGGGGCTCCCAATGGGGGCAGGCACGGCTCCTGGGGCTGGGGCCACTCTCCAGTTGGGAGATTCCCTAGAGGGGACAGTGGATGGGCCTTATGCCTGGAAAGTTCCTGCACTCCCTTTGGCTTCCAGGCCCTCAATTCTGTCAGGCTTTGCCCTGGGTTTGGAGCAGCCCCTGGGGCTGCTGACCCCCAGGAGGACAGCAATGGGCCTCGCCCTGCCACAGGCCAGGTGGGTGGGATCTGGCTCTGGAGCACTCCCAGGCCTCCCCTCTGTGGGGTCCAGGCAGGTGGCCCTTGCATAAAGCCGCCCGTTTCATTTTTCCTGCTTGGTTGGCAGTGATGTCTCCAAATCGAGCTGCAGGGATACCCTAGCATTAGAGTTGCACCTGCCTTTCAAGCCAGAAAAAAATCCTGTTTTGAAACACCAGGAGACCCCCATGTCGGTCCTCCATTTCATTACTCTCTGCTATGGCTGGTTCTGCTCCCATTTCTTGCCCTTGGTCTGTGCTGGGTCACTTGCGTGGCAGCAGGTGGGGGCTGGTACCGGGGAGCGGCCTCCCCTGTGGTGTCCAACACCCCCCACCCAGTGCCCCTAGCTTCTGGGGCGCTTCCTCCACCCAGTGGGCTGGCCTCTATGTCTAGGCCTGTTGAAACCAGCCCAGGGCAAGAGCCAGTGACTCAGTGCAGGAATCCAAGCCCTGAGCCTCCTGTAACCATAGAAACGCTGAGTCTCTGCTGTCCACTCCACCTTCCAGGCAGAGGGGCTGCTGTCCATGTGGGAGGGAGCTGCCATGGAGCCGGCAAGGCAACTGCATGTATGTCATACTGTAAAAACTGTGGTGCCTTTCTTGCTGAGACCCAAGACCTGGGCACCCTTACAAATCCCCATCCGTGCCCAGTGCTCACACGTGTATGGGGACTTCCACTTCCTCCGACCTCCTCCTTCTCTGCCCCTCTCGAGGCCCTCGACTCAGCTCCCTCCCGCCCTCGACTCAGCTCCCTCCCACCCGTTTCTCTGTGGGCGGGGCCTGGCTGGCCCTGGGAAAGCTAGACAAACATGTGACTTTGGAAAGGGCAGGGGGTGGGGGGGCGAGGGCTCAGGGGACTTGGCTCTGGCTGCCTCTGACAGAGGGCTTGTGGGGAGTACGGGCTTTCCTGCCTGCCGGAACCAAGACCTGTAACCTGCATGGGGGCCAGACTCTGCTGGTTGTCCCTCTGTGCTCACCCGTCCCATCGACCAGCACCCCCCCACACCATTTTTCAGCGATTTCTCTGCCTCATTGGTGAGTGCCCACCCTCAGCATTGCATTCCTACAGCTGCTTGCTGGGCTGTCCTTGCTGCCCTTGCTGGAGCAGCACCCCTGGTGAAACTGTTCCCCATGGTGGCTCTTCGCCATCCTTCTGGGAGTCCCTCTCTTCTGGATTTCAGGGCTCACTCAGCCTGGGCCTCTCGTCAGGGTAGGATGGGCCTCTGCTGCCCTGGCCTGGCCAGACCTGGGCGTCCCACCCCTTCCCCACGCCAAGGCCGGGGGTCCGAGGCGGGGCCTGGAGTGTTGGACTCAGCGGCTTCTGTGAGCTAGAACAGGACAGGCCTAGCCCATGAACAGCACTGGTTCCCCCAAATACTGTGGGCATAGAGGTGTGGGGAAAGTCAAGAGGGGCCACGTCTGGGTGGATGGGTGAAGGACACCCAGTGTTTATCCAGGCAGGGGGCAGGGTGGGCTGGGATAGAAGGAGGATGGCCTGGTCAGAAACCAGAGGCAGAGAGGCCACAGGGCCTTGGGGTGGGGAGTTGGGGGGGGGACAGTTGCTGGAGCCCCTGGAGAGTAGAGAGCAGCAAGGGACTCAACTGATTTTGTATTTTACAGGCTCACCCCTCCCTCATGGGGGTTGGGGTAGGGAGAGGCTGGGGAAGGCTGTGCGGCCCCTGGCCACCTTACCAGAGCCAGGCACTGCTAGTCTTTTAACAAAGGTGAGGTTGGTGGCATTGCTAACCCACGTCACAGATCAGGAAACTGAGGCACACTGTCATAGATGGCTCCCCAAGGTCCCCCCAGCTATGCTGTCATCGAGGGGAGGGAATCAGCTACGGAAGCAGCAGGGGGTTCGGCTGCACTTTACTGGGGTGGGCACATGTTGCGGGGGAGGAGAATGGGTTAGAGGGGTGCAGGTGAGCAGGGTACGCCTGGGCACACCTGGTCTCCGTATCTCCTGAGTGGGGTGCTGGCTCCTCTCTTTCACCTGCCCCCTTCTCGTGCCAGCTTGTTGCCCACAGCAGAGCTGTTTGTGCTGTCCTCCCTGACCCCAGCTTAGCACTGCCCTTTGTGCATTGCAGCCCGACTAGGTGGCCTCGGCCAGGTACTTGACCTGCAAGGTGGAAGTGTTTCCCACGTCGCCTCCCATCACCACGGCAATTCCCACAGGCAGTGGGCACCATGGCCATTTGTGGATTTCAGCTGGGCTTTCCCACCGAGAGCTCTACCTGGCCTGGGGCTTGGCCTGTATTGCCCTGAAATGGCCCATTGACCCACCTCCTCTTCTATGAGAGTGGCCCCAGGCCCATGCAGGCCCTTTCACAGGACCCGGAGCCCAAGTGAGTGAGGTCAGTGGGGCTGGGGGAAGCTGGCCCTCTGGTCTCAGTATGCTGGGGCTGGCATGCTTCCAGCTGAGCCCTCACGCGACCCTCTGCTGTGGTCACTGTTACTGCCCCTGCCTCGCCGGTGAGGAAAGGGAGGTCATGGCCACAAAGTAACTTGCCACGGTCCTGGGGAGGGTGCAGAGCTGGGGTTTGAGCCCAAGCCAGGGGCTTCACACCCACTACACCAAGCCGCTGTCTTCATAGCACCCCCTTGCCCCAGGACTGTCCCTCACGCCCCTCCCTGCCTCTGACACAGCCCTGTCTCCCCACTCCTGTTTCTCCCCCATGATTAGCCCCCAGGGACCCTCTTCTGTCCTCTTCCAACTCCCCATTCACTCTCAAGGTCAACTCCTTATGCTTCTCAGGCATGTTGAACCCCCTGCCTCCATGTCTTTGCACCGTGTTCCCTCAGCTGAGACTACCCTTTCTACCCCCTCTGACGCCCCCACTGGCTGGTCTCCCTCCCATAGCTATGCCCCCTGCACTCCAAGGTCTGCCTCTGAGAGAGGGCCAGGCCTTCCCCAACTGTGCTGGTTCTGGGCACCCAGTAGGCACAGATGATTGCATGATGTCCACGTGACTGTGCCAGAACAAACAGGCTGGAATCTTCCCTGAGACAACTTGGCTGGTGTGTGACCTCATTCCTGGGCTCACCTGCCATGTCTGATCTTGCCGGGTCTGGGCGGCATCAGAGCAGAATTCAGGGTGTGCGCAGGAGGAGCTTGCGCCAGGGACAGCGTCAGCGCTGCCTGAAGCCAGGGCGGCCTCTGCAGGGACCATGTCGCCAAGGCGCCGCCTCCTCGCAGCCCAGCCCAGTGTGCTATGGTCCAGGAGGGTGGGAGCTTCGGCCATCCCCCTGCCCTGCTCACTTTCTTCCCCAAAGAGGCCAGGAAGTTTGTGGGCAGCGCTGGGGGGGGAAGGGGTGCAGCTGGGGGTCACCTTTCCCCTGCTAGATCTGGATGGCAGGGCAGACAGAAACCCAGCCTGACCCCAGCTTGGCTTTGGCTGAACCAGCCGAGCAAACTCTTACCATGCACCTACTATGGGCGGGGCAGGGGACTCAACTGGGGCTCTGGCCTTTGCGTGGTGGCGAGGCCGAGAAAGCTGCAAATATCAGCATGCCCACAGCTGGTGACCCCTGAGGTCAAGTGTCAAAATCAGCTCAGTCTGAGCTCTCAGGAGCACCAGCAGGGCTGTGGACCTGGGAGAGGGGAATGACGGGGAATGACCCTAGGTTTCCTGGGGAAAGCCGTGTTTGAGGTAGACATGAAACTCTGCATAGGATGATTATCTCAAAAGATACAGGAGTAGCATTTGACAGAATTCAGCATCCACTCCTGATTTAAAAAAAAAAAAAAAAAAAAAAAAAAAACCCTCTACAGAATAGAGGAGAACATCCTCAACCTGGCAAACAGCTAACATTACTTGTCAGTGGAAAAACTCAATCTTGCCACTTAGAGTCAACATTATACTGGAGTTTGCAGCCTGCAGTGCAGAGAGGCAAGAAAAATAAAAGACACTCGAACTGGAAACGAAGAAATAAAATTATCTTTATTCATATATTATATGACGGGGTCTTTGTAGAAAATCCAATGGATGCGCCAATCTTAGAGCAGTGTTATTCACAGTAGCCAAAAGATGGAAGCAACCCAGGTGTCTGTTAATAGATGATGGGGTGAACAAAATGTGCTTTATACATACAATGGAGTATTATGTAGCCAAGAAAATGAATAAAGTGCTCATACATGTCACAACATAGGGAAGCCTTGGTAATAACATGTTGAGTGAGATAAGCCAGGCACAAAAGGACAGATATTGTATGATTTCATTTATATGAAATATCTAGAATGTACAAATTCATAGAGACAGAAAGTAGAGTACAGGTTACCAGGGGAGAGGGAATAGGGAATTAATGCTTAATGAGTACAGAGTTTCTGTTTGGGATGATGGTAGCACAACATTGTGAATGCAATTAGTACCATTGATTTGGACTTGAAGGTGGGCTAAATGAGAAATTTTATGTTATGTATTTGCTACCGCAATTTTAAAAATCCAATGGAATCTACAAAAAGCTAATAAAATAAGTAAGTTTAGGTTGCAAGATAGAAAATCAGTATACAAAATTCAATTTGATTTTTATATACTAGCAATTTACAATCAGGAAGTGAAATACCACTTAAAGTAGCATAAAAAATAGTAAATACTTATGCTTAAATTTGACAGAAGATGTGCAAAACGTAGAAAACCACAAAATATTGCTGAGAGAAATTAAATACCTAAGTAAATGGAGAGATATACCTTGTTTGTGGGCCAGAAAACTCAGTATTGTTAAGATGTCACTTCTCCCACAGATTGATCTATCGATGCGTCACAACACCAGTCAAAATCCCAGCAGGTTTTTTTTTTGTAGTAATTGACAAGCTGATTCTAAAATTCATATGGAAATAGCCAAAACAACTTTGAAAATGAAAAACCCAGTAGGACTAACACTACCTAATTTCAGTGCTTATTATAAAGCTACAGTAATCAAGACAATGGAGTATTGGCTTAAAGATAGACAACCAGATCAACTGACCAGAATAGAGAATCCAGAAATTGACCCACTGATTTGATAGAGGTACAAGGATGATTCAATGGAAAGGAAGCATCTTTTAACAAATGGTGCTGAGCAACTGATAAATGAACTTTGATCCATTCCTCACACCATATATAAAAATTAATTCAAAATTGATCATAAGCTTCAATATAAAACCTAAGAGTATAAAACTTACAAGGGGAAAATATATATTGGAGAAAATGTTTATGACCTTGGACATGATCCATAAAAGAAAAATTTGGTAAGTTGGACTTCAAAATTAAAAACTCATGCTGTTTGAAAGTCACTGTAATGAGAATGACACAAGGCACAGACTGGGAGAAAATGTTTGCAAATCACATATCTGATAAAGGACTTGTATTCAAAGTGTATAAAGAACTCTTAAAATTCAATAATAAGAAAAACAACTTAAAAAAAAAAAAGTTGCACACATCCTTCATCTAAGAAAAAATATATATACGCACACACACACACACACACACACATATGGGAAAGAATCATATGAAAAGATGCTCAGACATCATTAATTAGTCATTAGGAAAATGCATGTTAAAACCACAATGAGATACTACTACATGTCTGTTAGAATACTTAAAATTGAAATGCAGTCACCCTTCAGACCACCCAACCACTTTATGTAAAATAATACCCTTTCCCTGTGCATTCCCTCCTCTTCTATTTTTCTCTATAGCTTTTAATATAGCCTATGTATATTTTCTGTTTTTTCCCTCTTGTCTGTCTCCCTCAAATATTCATAAAATAGGGAATTTTAAAAGCTTGTTCACTGCCATATCCCCAGCACCAAAATCAGTGCCTGGCACATAGTTGGCTCATAGCAAATATATACTGAATAAATGACACAGAATTGTACATCAAAATTAGGTCTCATTATGAACAAAGATGAAATAAAGGGCATTTTCCACACAAACCAAAACTGAAAGAGTTGATTGTCTATTCCAAGATGTTTGTAGCTGTTCGAGACCCTTTACCCCATGTACACACATGTGCATATATATACTTTTTAAAAAATTTTTTGAAGTTAACTTCAAACTTACAGGAAGGTTGCAAAAATAATTTTTAAAAGTACCTAGTGGGGAGTGGGTGTGGCTCAAGCAGTTGGGCCCCTGCTTTCCACATAGGAGGTCCAGGGTTCAATCTCCGGTCCTGGTAAAACACACACACACACACACACACACACAGTACATAGTGACTCCAAATATACCCCCTTACCCAGATACCCAAATTTACCAACTTTTGGCATTTCAGTTATCATTTGAGAGTAGGATGCGTACATCATGCTCCTGTAACACTTTAACTTCCAGGTACATTTCCTTAGAAGGATCCCTCCTCACTTTGCAAACACCTTAAATACAGATATAAAGTTCAAGAAGTTTAACATTGTATAAACTATACAGTGTAATCCAATTTTTTCAGTTGTCCCAATAATGTCCTTCCCCGCCCCCCTCCCTGGGAAAGGGGATTTTTTAATTTTTATTTTAGTAAAATACATGGAACCTAAAAGTTCCCCCCTTTAATCCCACTCAGGTATATAATTCAGTGGTGTTAATTACATTTACAACTGTCATCCATTACCAAAACTTTTCCAGGACCCCCAATAGAAATTCTGTGCCAGTTAAGTGTTAACTCCTCATTTTCATATAAATCTGATGATTGGCTTTTCCTTTTCTGCAAAGAAGGCTGTTGGAATTTTATTGGGATTGCGTTGACTGTGTAAATTGCTTTAGGTAGAATTGACATCTTAACAATATTTAGTCATCCAATCCATGAACACAGGATATCCTTCCATTTATTTAGGTCTTTTTTTCTTTCAACATTGTTTTACAGTTTTCCATGGTTAAATTTATTCCTAGATAGTTGATTCTTTTAGTTGCTATTGTAAATGGAATTTTTTTCCCTTGATTTCCTCTTCAGATTGTTCTTGACTTATGATTCCATTTTCATCTTCTTTGGTGAATTGTTTGTTGTTATTTTAGTGGTTGCTTTAGGATTTAGAGCATGGGTCAATAAACTTTTTCTTCAGGAGCCAGGTAAGTGAATATTTTAGGCTTATGGGCCATAAAGTCTCTGACGTACCATACAACTCTGCCTTGTAACAGGAACACAGCCATTAGACTATGTAAATAAACAAGCATGGCTGGGTTCCAGAAAATGTTATTTATAAAAACAGGCTATTTATAAAAACAGACGTCTGGGCTCCTTGTTTGCCACCTCCTCTCATCAATACTTATTTTCTGTGTTTCGTTTTATTTGTTTTTTAATTGCCTTCCTGGTAGGTACATAGTCGTATCTCATTGTGGTTTAGAATTGCATTTCCCTAATGACTAATGATGTTGAGCTTCTTTTCAGTGGCATATTGGACATTTGTAGATCATTGGAGAAATGGCTCTTCAAGTCTTTTGTCCATTTTTCAATTGAGTTGTCTTCTGGTTATTTAGTTGTAAAAGTTCTTTATATATTCTGGATACTAGACCCTTTTCAGATATATGATTTGCAATTATTTTCTCCCATTCTTTAGGCTATTTGTTGGTCGCGCTTTTGGTATCATATCTTAAAAAT
>JAQZBX010076510.1:0-14418 GCA_029593785.1 Cabassous unicinctus | reverse complement strand
ATCTCCTCCCGGCTCTCTGGCACTAGGTCTGGGTGGGGCCCCACCTATAGCCTGACCAATCAAACCACCAGAATGCCCTGATAGGCCCAGAGATGGGCACGTGACCCAACCAAGTCCAATCAGAATGAGGCTCCAAATTGGTGAGAGCTAACGGGAAGGCTTTCATTCCTTCCTAAGGGCTTGAAACCCCAAATGTCTGAATGTGGAGCCACTAAAGTCCTCTCTCCCTTATGACAGGAGAGTGTGCATTGGAGATGCTGGGCAGTATGCATGGAGTCTGAGAGTAAAGCCACAACAACTGAAAGCAGGAAGAATAAATCCTAATGGCACCGTGTGAGCCCTGAACTAGCTGTGCCTGAAGCCTGCCATGCCTCTGAATGCTCAGTTTGTAAGCCAATAAATGTCCTTCTTGGTTTAAGCCTGTTAAGGGAGGAATTGGGGGCTGGTTGGTTGCTTTTATTTTTAGATCACATTTAACAGAAAGTATCTTAATATATTCAGATCTAAACATTTCAAAAATACTGGCCCTTTAAACTTGACATATAACCTAAATAGTTTGTTTGAATGCTTTGAGTCAGTTTTTATCAAAACTTCAAAAAATCTTTGTTATATACAGGACCTGCCACTGCCAGCCAATGGAAGCAAGTCATAAGAATGATAATACATGTTGAGCTATTAATATGTATCAACTACTGTGTTAAGCACTTTATATATATATATTATCCCATTCTTTTTCTTTTTCTTTTGAAAGTAGGAGAGTTAAGAAGTTAAAACACAGACTCTAGAACCAATTTGCCCCAGTTTTGAATCTTTTTTCTGCCACTATCTATCATTGTGACCTTACTTACATTCTCTGTGCCTAACTTTACTTGTCTGTAAAATGGGCGTGATGCTACTGTCTTCCTCATAAAGCCATGAGGAGTAAATGAGTGAATATCCATAAAGTGCTTAAAACAGTGCTTGGCATACAGAAAGCACCACTTAAGTAGCAGCTTTTCATATTTCTTACAACAGCCCAGTGATGTAAGCACTGTTATGTTTATTTCCCAGTAAGGAAATTGGTTGTATCCCACCAGGATGACCATTTTAAAATTTAGTTCCATTTGTGAAGCAAAATTTTGAGAGAATAAGGACTCTGCCACTCTCATTTTTGTATCCTTGACATTATTTAGTCCCGTGACTATTAATAGGAGGTGCACAAAGTAACTGCAAAGGTAGTTACCTGCCAAGGTAACTACAAAGAATATAAAGACACCAAACTGAGCAAAGAATGCCAGCCTATGGGTCAAGAGCCCTGGGAACTTGTATTAGTTATCAATTGCTGTGTAATAAATTTCCCCAGTAATTGGCAACTTAAAATAACACATTTATTATCTGACAGTCTCTATGGGTAGGGGATACATGCATGCTTAGCTGGATTCCCAGCTTCAGAGTCTCTCACAGGCTGCAGTCAAGGAGTCAGGCTCATCTGAAGGATACGATTCTAAGGTCACTCACATACTGTTGGCAAGAGTTAGTTCCTCAAAGGCTATTGGACTGAGGGCCTCACCTCTTCACTGCCAGTTGGCTGGTGGCCGCCCCCTGCTCCTTGCCATGTAGGACTCTCCTGCTTCTTCATCAGAGCAAGCATGGGACAAGAGCCAGAGAGTGAGAAAGCACCCTTGAAAGAGATTGCTAGAAAGACAGAAGTCATGGTCTTTTATAGCCTAACCACAGAAGTGACATCCCATAATTTCTGCTGTCTTTGATTTGTCAGCGACAAGTCACCAGGTCCAGCCCAGATTCAAGGGAAGAGGATTCCTAAGGGCATGGCCACCAGGAGGGGAGCTCACTGAGAGCCACTTTGGAAAGCTGCCTTCCCCGGACATGGAATTGAAGCTGACTCTCGTTGCTCTTTGAGCATGGCAGAATCAGCTATCCTGGGCCTCAATTCTCCTCTCTGTAAAATCTGTATTATAATTCCCTGAGATCCCTTTCAGTTCCAACATGTGATTCTAGGAGGTCCTGAAAAGGAACAGAAATCACACGTTAAAAACTACATTTCAGGAGAGCAGATGTAGCTCAGTGGTTGAGCGCCTGCTTCCCAGGTACGAGGTCTGAATTCAATCCCTGGTACATCCTAGAAAACAAAAATCCAAACAAAACCCTACATATCATTTCAAAATGTCTCTACAAACTCTCCTGGAAAAATGAGAAAGGTTTTAACCCTTCCCCATGTTAACATCACATCTGGTAGACTTCTGCACCAAGGACTATAGTGAGGAAAATGCTAGAATGTGTCACTGGCTTTTCTTCCCGATCCAAGAGGGGCGTTTGAGCAGAAAGGGGCTCTTGTGGTTATATACCGATTTGAAGCACTTGAGGAAGAGGGAACATGAGTTTCCAAAATTTAATTGAAATGGTGGAGAGTTTTATTAGTTTACCCTGAAGTGTCAATAAAAAATGGTGCATGGCAGATGGTTTTCCTGTGATCCCCAGCAGCAACTCTATCTTGAGGTTAATAACCCTTTTGCTTTACTGACTTATTGGCAAACTCTCTCTGGTGGTGTTTAAGTTTGTTTAGATGTTTTCTGGACCATTATTAAAAAAAAGAAAATCTCTGTCCAGTACTATTTTCTTCATACTTCTTTCTTTTTGAGCAATTTGTTGGAATCGCCTTTAACCCATCATGGCAACGGAGTAAGATATAAACTAACTAAAAACCACATTTAAACAATTTATTGGTGTTGTAAAAAATGTTCCTGGCATATAATTACTTATTTGTCCTTTAGGTTAGAGATAGGGAATACACTGTTTAAGAGTGTAATTTGGTTAAATCTCCCAATAAAAGATAAGATTTTCTTTTTTTACTATTAATTAAAGGCTTTTTCAGCCTAATTCCTACGGATGTTTATATTCCCCTTTCCTTTCCAGAAGAGATTATGAATTGGTGGTCTGTAAACTGGGGGTTGCAGATGTTTGCTATTTGTCCCTTATTGTTCTCTTCTTCTTAATGTTTTAAACCTTGGAAGCATTTGGCAACATTTAAATATCGGGAAACTTCCACACTGGAAGAAATTCAGATTTCCAGCTTCTCTTGAACAATAGGAAGCTTTGGCAACTCTTGCCTGCATTGCAACATGGCTGAAGCCAAAGGGAGGAGGCTTCCTTTTGATGGCAGCATGTCCTTGCTTGTCCCTACCATATGCCCCACTCCCAAGAGCTCTCACAACTATAATGTTAGCCTCGAACGAAAGATGGCCTAGAAATCCCTCTTCCATAAATCCCACAGTGGCTTTACTGTTGAAGAGACACCAGGGATGGGTATGAACTGGTGAACTGGCACGTTCTGCCACCTCTAAGCAGGGTAACTGCTACTCACCCAGGCTGCTGCTTCATTCCTGTTAGCCCTGTGGTCATCAGAGACATCTGGGTTAGATGCAGGCATAGCATTGCTGGTTGGCACACACCTTGGTTCAGGGTAAGATTATCCTCTTCATCCTGGTGAGTGCAAAAGGCATCAGATAATTGTGTGGCAGTTTAACCCATTTTCTCTGCATTGACTTTCCTGTTGGTTTCACCTGTTCTCATATTACATGGTCCTGAGAGCAATTACACCCACCATGCTTGATAGAATAGGAAGGTGTGTTATTGTCTTTGTGTTGTCTTGGTTTTGTGTTAATAGCAGCTATAATGCCTAAATTAACCCCTGCTTTATGCTTACCCATTGTCCCGTGCAGCACACAGCTGTCGTTAGGTTCACAGAATGAAGATGTGTAAGCACCCCGTTGTGTGCCATGAAACATTTAGAACTTGTGCAGTGTGTTAACTTCAGTTCCCCTGTTCCTATGTGTGTGTTTTTAAAGACCTCCATAAAAGGTTACAAACACTCGTTACCAGCTAAGAGCTGTTCAAATCCCATGGATAAATACCACCTAAGTGGTTAGAGTGATATTTTTTTTTCCAGCACTCTTTCAAAGAAGGCCTTCTGGAATTGTGCGTCTTAAACAAATAGGTAATATATAACTTTCAGGCAAACCTGTATTCTCTGTGATATTTGATGCTATCGGATTCTGCTTATTTAGATCAGCTCCAATAGACTACTATTTAACCCAAGACTAGAATTGTGTATTTTGAAAGCCTGAAAGCATTATTCATTATTTATATCAAGGCCTATTTAAACTCTCACATTGTGCAGCATTTCATCATTTCCTTCCCTCTACCCAATTCCAAATCAGATCAAATCACATAAAACATCACTGCCATGAATTGCTGTCTCTGTTGTTTTTTTTCCTTTCTAGATTGTTTTGTTTTTTCATTAAATCAAAAAGTCTTCACTATCATATGAATCCAAATGCCATTTTAATGCTGATGGCTGTACCTTTTATGGTAACCATGGCAGTTAAAAGAGTATAAGAGAAGCAGCATCTCTTCTCATAAAAAAAAAAAAATCTGCCTTCAGTTACGGCTTCATCCACTAATTCTCCACCCCTCCCCAGAGAAACCCACCAGCCCGCTGCACGCAGCAGGGCCACCTCCTCCATTAGGCAGTGGTGGGCTCTGAGCTCAGGGTCCATGGTACTCTGGAGGCCCATGAAAATGAAAACAAACAAAAAAACTAAATCAGAAAAAAAAAACGAATATAATCCTACCTGGGCTACATGTGTCTTTACATCAGTGCAGTCGCACAGCAGACGTTTGAATATTTGTTTCATAGAGGAAGGGGCCCAGGAAGGCAAAAGCGCCCAGGGCCCCAGAAAATCTCTGTCCGGCACTACATTGAGGGCGAGTGTAAGTCACTTAGAGCCGATCCACACAAGAGAATTCACGGTCAAAACTGCACAAATGCAAAGTTTCTTAGTTAGGACGCCTTGAGCAACCTCTCCGAGCCTCCAGTGTTTCATAGGATTGATCAAAATAGACAATATGTGCTGAGGCCTTACATGGCCCAGGCCTTACGGGTAAGCGCTTGCGTGCATTACCTCCAGCAACCCCAGGAGACGGGTCTTATGAAGCAATGTAATGTAATTGTTAGGGCACAGGGAGAGCACACGGAGCCAGAGGGGACCCAGCTCTGCCCTTACTGGCAATGTGGCCTTGGGCAAGGCACTTCCCCTCTCAGAGCCTTAGTTTCCTCATCTGAAAAACCAGGATGATAAACTCAACCTCATTTAAAATCAATCATTCAATCAATTGACCTCACAGGGTTTGGGGAGGGTGAGTCAGGTAGTGCAGGCAAAATGCTCTAAAAGGTGCCTGAAACTTAGTAAATCCCCCGTCAATGGTAGAAATGCCTCCTTTGGCCAGCTCTGCAGGGGCCGGAGGGGTGGTGTCCAGCACGAAAGGGGTGGAATTGATGAGGAACTCACTGCTTTTTGTTCTTAGCTCTGTGCACTTGTTCATAATCCTGGGGAAACAGGAGAGTTTCCCAACTGACACCGTGCACCCTAATGTGACATCTCGGCTCCGTGTCAGTTAACCGTAAGGATATATTTTCAAAAACATTAGAGTAACAGAGGAGAATAATGACAAACACGCCCAACACCTTGTTATGCTAAAAAATGATGTTCTGAGTAAATTCCCTTTGCCCATTTTCTCATGATGTTCTCCTGCTGGGAGGCCTTTAATAGGTCTAGTTTTATTACCACTGGACACCCAAACTCCTGCCTACAAGAGCTTGCCTACTTTACCTGTTGTCTATTTAGCCCCTTCATTTCCTTCCTTATCTCCCCAGTACCTTCCCTGAGGTCTCCACCTAAGCATCTGATTTGTTCTGCTTCGATTCCTACCTAATCTTCAAGGCCAGCTCAACAAGCATCCGTTCAATCTGTTCATTCAACAGATGATAGCTAGAGTTATAGATATGTGTACATACATTTTTATAGAAGTATGGCTTACATTCAGGAAGGTGCACAGACCATGAGTAGATTGTTCAATGAATATTTATATATACACATGTGTGACAGCCATCGGAACGATATACAGAAGACTTGCAGCAGCCCTTTACATTTCTCATGACTGCTTTCAGTCTGCTCCCACCCAAAGGTAGCCCCTACCAAGATTTCTATCACCAAGGATTAGTTTTGCTTGTTTCTAAACTACATATAAGTGAAATCATACAGAATATACTCAACATTATGTCCGTGACAGTCATGCCTTTTTTGTTCAGGTCACGTCATTTCTTGTTAGTGCTGTGTGGTATTCCCTTGTATGAACACCACTTACCCACTACCTATCCATTCTCCTGTTGATGGGTCGTTTCTGTTGGGCAGGGGAAACGAATCCTACAGTCACAGTTTCCGACTGGTTTTCTAATCACATCTCTGACATTGTTTCCAGGTCTTGTAAAGGTGCTATGAACGCTCTTTAATATGCCTTTCGAGGGACACAAGTTCTCATGTCTATTGGATACATGCCTAGGAATGGAATTGCTGGATCATAATACACTGAGCACTTAGGGTTTTCTAGATTTCATGGTAAGGGCTGGGAACATAAAAGTGACCAAAACATTAACATGGTCCCTGACTTCATCCCAATGAGGAAGACACACCAATAATTTGCAAAGGTAAATATAAAAGTAGTAGCTGTGCATGCCACAAAGCAGAGGCACGTGGGGCTACAAAAGCGGATTTAGCCTGGTACCAGAAGGAGAAGGACAAACTTAAGGAATTGCAATAAGGGCAGTGTGGTCGCTTCAGAGAGCAAAGGGGAATGGAGAGGTGGCAGGGCTTCTACCAAGCAGGCCTGGGGAGATGTTTCCTTTCCCCCTACTCCCTCTAGGGTAGATATTAACTTTTTTTTTTTTTGGTAGGTGGTGCTATTGAAGATATTGTAACCTGATCAGATTTGTAGCCTAAAAAACTTTATCTGGCTGTTGGGTACAAAAATGGATTGAAAGGGGATGTGTGGGGGGAGACTTAGAAGTGTGCAATAGTCCAATTGGCCAGTCATGGCTGCTGGGCTCAGGCTGGTGGAGGTGGGGATTGATTCAAGAGTCATTTTGGACACCAGTTTCTTTTTTTTTTTTAGGTACCAGGGCTGGAGATTGAACCCGGGACCTCGGATATGGGAAGCCAGCACTCAACCACTGAGTCACATCAGCTCCCTTGACTTGTTTTTTGTTTGTTTGCTTGCTTGCTTGCTTGCTTTTTATTTTAGGAGGCACTGGGAACCGAACCCGGGACCTCCCATGTGGGAGGCAGGCGCTCAACCACATCTGCACGCCTCATTGTGTTTTTGCACTAGTTTAACAGTTGTTTTACCACTGGCAGCTACTGTAATTTTTACTTTATGAGCAGTTTGAGCTGAATGTTTAAACACAGTAATTAATTGATTAATTTAAGTCCTCTTCAGGCCTCTTCCATCAAGACCATCCTGAGGTGCTTTTAACTTAATTTCTTAGTACATTTGCTCACCTACATTTGTGTTATCATAGGTTTTATTAACATCTATCAGATGAACTCCACCAGTAATTCCAAAGTTACTCCAAATTGCAGTATGATTGTGGATGCCAGGTATTACAAAGCAAATAAGAAATCTGAGGACTGTGGCATTCTTTGTCCTTTCCCAGCAAAAACAACCCTTCCCCATGTACCCAATATTCTTGTGTACAGTGGTATAAGTAAGCCCATGCTTTGGTAGATTCAGCATTCCAGGCACCTGGTGATGCCTGGTGATGAGGCATCCCCTCATCTCACAGGACTGGATTGAAATGGGCCCCCATTGAGAGTGGTCTTTCAAGCTGGCTCATGGACTGAGGCCATCATACTCTGCTTTCCAATTCCTACCCGGATCTATGAGAAATCCTGGATTTGAAGTTACCTATGAGCTGTCTTGGATCTAGGGTGATTGCTAGAAGATTCTGCCCTTCAAGTTAGTATTGCAACGCAGTGGTTGAGAGCACAGATTTGCAGTTCCACTGCTTGGGTTTGCTTGTTGGTGCCTCTAAGGACAGTGGAACCTTAGGTAGGTTACTTAATTTCATGGTCCTCCATTTTCTCATCTGTAAAATGGAGACGATGCTAATTATAGTACATACCTCCTAGGTCTGTAAGGATGAATACATTAATATATGTAAAGTGCTGAGACAGAGCCTGGCACAGGGTAAGTGCTATACAGATGTTGGCTGTTTATAATCAGGCCCTCTCTGATTTACTTGCGTTGGATTGAGGTTTAACTGGAAATTAAATCGCTCCAATAATTGGACATGTGAATTCTGTTCTTGCATTGCTCTGAAGAAGTTGTTGAAGTTAATGTCTATTAGATTGCTTAAAGTCAATGTCCAGTGGGGGGATTGTTTCCCCCAGAATTTTTTCCAATGAAAATCTTCTTTCTCCTCTGGTATAACCCACCCTTTCTAGTACGGCATTAAGCAGCATTTTTCTTTCTTTGCCTTAGCTACCCAAAAGTTCAGAGTATGATCATCTAATGCGTGTACTCTTATGGTCAGGTTTTCACTTTCCCCTTTTTTCACTCACCTCATTTCTATACTATTTTTTCCCTATTCTGTTAGTGTTATATCTGTATTCCTATATGTATGTGTATGTGTGCGTGTGTGTCTGAGAAACTATCTCAAATTCTTTTCTATAAGCAGGACACAAATAAAATCACCAAACAAAATAAATTTCCAAAGGACAACGTGTGGCAGATAAGAAAAACCTGGTCCCCTTCATTAGCATTCATCAATCACTCATGTGTAAAGTACCACAGCTCTGGCTGGAATCTTACTAGCTGTGAGGTCTAGGGCAAGTTATTAAATCTCTGTAAATAGTTCTCTATATCTGCACAAGAAGAGATGATAATGGAATCTACTTTAAAGGATCGTTGTGAGGAAAGAGGTAATACATAAAAAGCATCCAGGAAGTGGTAGCACATAATAAGCACTCAACAAATAGCAGTTAGTATTTCAGTCCTTATATTTATTCTAGCCTTGGAGTGGAGGCTCAACCAGGAATTTCCTACATGTGAATAAACCCTAATTACCATTCCCCAAACCATTTTCAATATCGAATTTTTAAGCCAACTTTTAATTGCTGCCCAGTACATACATAGATGACAGAGAGAGATAGTGTAGATGGAAAGATATTTATATTAGTTGATAGATCATAGACAGACAGATAGATAGGGATGGTTAATTTCACATGTCAACTTGGCTACATTATGGTGTCCATTTGTTTGGTCAAGCACTGACCTGTTAGTTAATGTGAGGGTATTTCGAGATGGGATTGCATCTGTAATCAGTTAGCATCTATGATCAACAAAGGAGATTGCCCTCAGCAATGTGGGGAGTTTCCTCCTCCAATGGATTGCAGGTCTTAAAAGCCGGATCTGAGGATTTTAGAGGTCAGAAGAGGAATTCAGATTCATCTTCATCATTGGTTCTTGGTGGAATTTCCATCCAGCTTCCGCTGAGGAATTTGGACTAAGGGACTGAGCATCACCTTTATTGGAGTTCCCAGCTTGCAGCTGCACTATGGAGTTCAGACCTGCCAGCCCCCATGGTTGCACGAGCCAATTCCTTATAATAAATCTCTTATATATTTTGTATATCCAGTTGAATCTGTTTCTCTGGAGAACCTTAATAGATAGATGGATGGATGGACAGATAGAAAACATAAATCTTCAATTTAAAAAATAGTATTTTGGGTTGTTGCCACTTTTCCACCAAAATGGAGAATCACAATGTTCCATTTTATAACCAAAATAATAATGAAAGTAGAAAGCAATATAATTAAATATCAGTATTAACCTCATGATAAACATCTTTTTTTCTGGTTTATATTTGTGCCATAAGTAACATAACTTCATAAAAACGTGTTACTGTGAATGATTTCAGGCACACAAAAGAATCCATAATAAACATATAGGATATAAATAGCTATGCATCCACTACCTGACGCAAGATAGAGAACATAAGGTTCATTGACGCCTCCTGTCTTTGGCTCCCCAATCCCATCTTTTCTCCCCTCCAGAGTTAACCACTAATCTGAATATTTTTCAATCATTTATTCCTCAAGAGCTTTTATAAAATGTACATAAATGTACATCTAATTCTGTGTTTTGCAGAGTGCCTGGTAAACTGTATAAGCACTCCATCATCCTTCCATTTATAACTCTCTTCCCTTGTTGTGTCCCAACCATTATCTCTTCTCCTTTGACTTTCTCACTAGATCCTTCCCATCTACTCCTACGCTCAGTCCCTGATCTAAAAAGTAAAAGCCCTTCCTTCCATCCACACTGCAATGGCCTTAGTGTCAGTGTACCTCCTTCCCTCCACAATTAACTTTCTTGTAAAATTATTTTCACTTGTTGACTCCAAATAGCTACCACATTAATCTTGTAACTGTTTTCTACCAGAAATCAGGATGCTTCCTACTAAGTGGGATGGGGATGGGTCAATCTTCTTCACTGCTCCTTATCTTGTTACTCTCTCCATCACTGAAATTCTGCATTCTTTTAGAATTCTCCATTGGTGGACTGATCCACTCCAACCCCAAGAGACTGAGTTATTTGAGCCAGTCCATTTCTTCTCAAACTTTAGCTGAATCAGAATCACCTGGAGGGCTTGTTAAACCTCGGCCCCACTCTCAAGAGTTTCTATGAAATAGTTGTTGACAGCAATGCCCATTGTATCATTCAAAGTCATTGCCTAAAGCAGGAATTTTTTTTTTCAGCGTTAATCCTGTGAAAAACTGTATTTCTAACAAGTTCTCAAGTGATGCTGATCCCATGTTCACACTTTGGGAACCACTGCACTAGGGATTATTTATTTTTGATCCTTAGCATCGATGATACTCAAATAATCTGGAAGGATTTTTCAAACCAATCAAGCAAGTTCCTTGAGAATTGCTGCTCCATGGGCCACAGGTGTCTGCCAGGAGGAGGCAGTATTGCCCAGGTGTGTGTGTGTGTGTGTGTGTGTGTGTGTGTGTATTGATGGGGGTTGGGTGGAGGGCACTAACCCTTTCTTGAAGGGAACCAAGAACTTTCTTAGTCATCAAATACAACTCTCTTCACTCAGTTCTTATTAGCTACTTGCAACATCTGGCATTGCTGACCACTCTCCTGATTTCAGTCTGCCTCGTTTTGGCTTAAAGACACCACAGTCTTGACCTCCAACTCTAAAGCACGATATGTCTCTGTTGCTAGTTCTTTTTCCTCCCACCTGCATTCTCTCCTAAATCCTCTTCCCCTTCTTGACAAGCTACGTTAGCTGTCCAATGCAGGCCTTGAAGTGGCAATAGAAGCATAACCTGGGAGCTTACTGGAAATGCTGACTTCAAACCCTAGTCCAGAACCAGAATCAACATTTTAACAAGTCCCCAGGTGATTTGTGTGCACTTTCAAGTTTGAGAAGCACCAGTTGAAGATGAAGATGGTTCTCAAACATAACCTGAGTCCCCCATTCCCCAGGTTTCCACCCACCCTTCCAACAGCCAGTTATACATCTTCACTGTCCTGGCAACTTCAACTTCAAGGGTCCAAAGCCAAACTCATGCTCATCTCATCCTCCCCTCCCCTGCCCCCACTGCAAACCAGACACTTCATTTCCTACCTTTGTTAACAATACCAGCAGGGCTCCAAGGATCATAAAGCCAAAGGAGAGATGCCAGGCAGGTAAAGGAAATGACAGAACTAGGCTCAGTGGGGTTTAGGGAGGGAGGGAGGGGTAAACTAGAGAGTGCCCACTTTGTCTGAGGGTCAGCAGCTGAAGATTGTCATTTGGAAATAAGGTGCCAATGTGGACAAACACTCTGCATTTACTTGAGATATATCAATTTTATTATGGCAAGTCTTTTAACTATGAGAGCCAAAGAAATCGTGTTTGCAGGCTGTATTTGGCCTGTGCTCAAAACTAATTCTCTTTGGAGAAATGAAGGTTAGGAGAAAGCCAATCACTGTCAGAACCTATACATTTCACCTAAGTCCTAGCTTTCCTTTCTCTTTTCCTCTGCCGAGTCCTTGAGGCACCAGGAAAAGTGCAGTAACATCTGGTATCCCTACCTCCATCTCTCTGTACTAAAATCCACCTAATTGCCAAATTACTTTAAAAAACAAAACAAAAAAAAAACCGCGCTAATCATTTATATTATCTTTCTATCCTAAACCCTAGACTCCCTGCTTCCAGCTGTCAGAACCCTATCTCAAATGGCTTTCCTCTCCCTGCACCCCCTATGCCCCAAATTAGCTGTGTATTTGACTAGAACTCTCAGGGTTTAGACAAAGTTGGTGGTGATTGTGATGTCAGGAAATTACAGTTAGCAGCACACTGTAGCAGCTCCTAAGGCCCTCAGAACAGAGCATAACTGACTCCTATTTACTTCCTAGCACAAGACTGGATAAGACACAGCACATTGTGCACCCAGGTTTGCAAACTGAGGGTCAATTCTGTTATACAAACCTCTTTCTTTGGCCTTCATACCTTAAAAAAGTCACCTTTTAAAAAATGATTGCACATAAAACGCGGGATTCCTGTCTAAAACAAAATTACAATTAGTGACAAACCCAGACCAAGATTTCTAGGTGGCAATGAGCAGCTGATTTGAATATTAGTTGGTCCTTCAGATGCAGCATACACTGTTTCCCAGCCTTCATCTAGCTCAATGAGTTCCCCCAAAAAGACTAAGGAAAGGCTATGGACATCTTAGAAATGAATTTAAAATGAATCAAATATTTTTGATGTCCTAAAATTTCAGAGAAATTAAGAGAAACAAGGTATAAAGCTAACATTATCTCCCTTCTCCTCACCCCCTTGATGTTAGATGTTTATTTTCTTGTATTGGGCTTACTTATAATGCACTGGACAAAATTTTAAGTTCCAACCATTGATAGAATTCATTTTGCCGACACATAAGTCAGATAAGTCTTGCTATTGACATTTCTAGGCAGTTAAACCTTAATCACCCTCCTGTGCTGGCAATCTTCTTCTGACCCCTCCAGATCCACCCATTCACCGCTTCCTCTACCCCCTGAAAACTGACTTTTTGGTTCCCAGTTAGGTTTGACTAATGGTGGGTGCCAGCTGGATTTTGGAGGGAGAATGAGGTCAGGGTACTTCTCCCTTGGTTCTAACACTGCAGGGATGCGCAAGCTGGCCATGTCGCTCGCTCCTCTAAAGGTCTCAGCAACAGAAGATGGCTCTTCCCTGGGTTCCTGAGTACAGGGGCCGGTTGTCCCTTCCTTTGGCCTCTGAGGTTAGGGAAGGCCCCTAGTGGCTACCCTTCACCTTTGCAATCTTGACTTGAGTCATCTCAAATTATTCCAATTTGAGTATGCTATTTCCTGCTGTATCCTAATATACCTCCCCATCTTTGCTGCTCTAAGAGAACATTAACCAAATACATGCAAGAAAAAATATGCAAGTCATTTTTTAGAATTTGAGTATCACTATTTGGGAAGATTTTGCAGTAATTAAAAGTTTGACTTTAAGATTTTTAGAAATTATGTGTTCTTTGATCTTTATACCTGAATTAACACATTTATAAACACTTAACCGGAAAATACATGTGCAATGTTTAGCTTTGAAGATTAAAAAATGACCTTTCCTCTAAAAATTAAGTGTATTTAATCCAGAAAATATTTTCATTTTTTATTATGGACCCTCCAGTGGTATTTTGGCATATCAGTGCCATCTGCTGGAAAGTTAATACGATTAGGTCTTCCAAATCCCAAAACATGTCTCTTTTGGGGACAATATGTGTGGTGGGAGTACGGGTGGGAGACAAATTGTATTCATGTTTAAGAAATAAGCCTAACTCTTAAAAACATAGCTGCCTACCTTCCATATCATTATCAACATAAACCACAATTACAAAGCACTAAAATAAAGTCTAAAACTTATAAATTAAAAAACCACATTTCTTTCTATTGATACATCTCAAGGTTTCTAAAATGTTCTTGTTTGTTCTGCTCCATGTTTGCATGCAACTCAACATGCCTCAATATGTCTATTACCCCGTTCTTTCACTGAAGTCTGTATTAATATATATGTAAAAGATATGTTAAATATATACTACTTACATATTTAAATAAAATATATACATATAGATTTTTTAATATATGACAAAGTTTTAGTTGTGAAATAAGTAGACACATGTAGGATTGGATCTTCCTGTAGTGCTTCCCCATCATTAATGAGCAACCGAAATCAGACATATATAAACAACATGAGACAACTGATAAATTTTCTTGTAAATGAAAATTGCAACAAATATTCTAAAAAATATAGAAACATAAAAAGATTGCTTAACTGATTTTAATAACATGACATAAAGCCCCTAGACTTGATATAATCATTATGTAAAATACATAGATGAATATTGTCTTCTTTTAAAAATATAAAATAAATAAGCAAGACATGTGAAAATAGGCAAGTTTCCATTAAATAAATGAAAAGTTTTAAAAAAAAAGTTTTGCTTTCCATATCATTTGAAGAAGGGA
>JAQZBX010076509.1:0-14417 GCA_029593785.1 Cabassous unicinctus | reverse complement strand
GGGGTGACGCCGCCGCCCGCGACCCTCCTCGGCCCCACCGGCCTCATGGAGCCCCCGGAAGGCGCCAGCCCGGGAGGTGAGCGCGCCCCGGGAACCCCAAGCGGCGCCGTCTCCGCAGTGGGTCCCAGCAGCCCACCCAGCCACCGCTCCCGGGCGCCCGGCCCCGTGGCCCCCGCCCCGGGAGTGGGGAGCCGTAGGGGGTGGGGGAGGGCTCTGCCAAGCGCTCCGGGGACCCGGGCCGGGGGCGCCTGCCGGGAACCGGCCCCGGCCAGGCCTGGCCCGCTTCTTGGTGGGCGGCCCAGGGTTTCATCCCGACACCCCCGCGCCAAGCGGAGCCTGGGAAGGGCGCTAGTGGGCGGGGGAGGGACGGCGGCCGGATTTGGGGTCCCGGACCGCGAGGCGAGGGGGCGACGCTGCTGGCGCGACCGCTTTGTTAACCGGGCGGAGGTGGGGTCTCGCTGGGGAGGGCGGGGGGAGTCCTGCGAGCGCTACTGGACCGCGATTAAGGGTCCCACGGAAAGCTGGGAGAGCGCTGGGGACGCAGCCTGCGGGGGCCGGGGCGAGGCCTCAGCGCGCACGCACAGCCGAGAGGCCAGGTGTGCGCGGGCCGGTGAGGTCCCACGACCCCTCTGGGTGCGTCCGGCCCCCAGGCAGGGTGTGGCTGGTGAGGGGGAAACTCGGAAAACCCCATCTTCTCGCTGGAACCCTTCTCAGGAAGGGTTTGAATCGGGCCGACTGCCTCGAGCTGGGGTGACAAGCAGCCTGCCTCCCCCCAGGAGCCCCACCCCGGGGAACCAGCGAGGGGGGCCGGCAGCTTGTCACTGCCTGGCTGCGGCCTCCTCTGGGGCCCAAAGGGCAGGCCCGGGGAGATGCCGGTTCCGGCGGGTCTGGGGCTCTGGGCAGGCCCAAGCACTACCAGACACAACCAGAAGCTAATGAGTTTGATTTTCTTTGTTGTGTCATTTGTGGGAGGGCATCCGGGGGTCTTTCTGGCAACTGACAGTCCCAAGACCCAGGCCCAGCTTTGTGGGAATGGGAAGGCACTGAATTGGAGAGCAAGGGCTAGGGCTGCCGCCCTGGGCTGGGAAAGCCTGGCAAAGGGACCGGCCTCCTGCACCTCCGTGTCCACAGCATCCCGGGATTTCATGAGGGCGGCGCCTTGTCACCTGAGTTCTTTCTTACAGGCCTGGCCCACACCAGGCCCGTCCAGGCACCACCAATCCCTTCCAAATTCAGAATGTTATTTCAGAAACCTCTAAGAGATAAGGACTTGGTAAAGCATAACCACACAGTCTTTCCACACCTAAAAGAATGATCAGTAGTCTTAGTATCATAACATACCCTGAGTAATATGTTATTTCAGTTCAGCATCTGTGCAGGAGCAGGGGTCTGGGGTCCCAGTCCTCGTGCTCAGAGTTTCTGGTCTGGGGAGGCAAGACGCAGCTGAGAAGAATTAGGGACAACGCATAAGACCTGGAGCGGGGGCTCCTAAGAGGCTTACCTGGTGCCCTTAGGAAACCAGGGCTCTAGCCCACCCTTGCCTGGACGTCTGTGGGGGCCAAGCATAAGGCATGGACCTGGCCGTGGGTGGCTGACCAACTGGACAAGGCCTCGCCCAGCATCCTGGAAAGGCTGTGTATGGGGGGGGGCAGGTACTGAATCCAGGACACAGGTGCTGGGGAAACAGGGTAAAGGGACCCCCACCTCATCATCTCTCTCTTCCCATGATATTCATTCATTCACTCCATTCATTCATTTGTTCTACCAGGCAGAGTCCTGGGGGCACAGCCGAGGACTGTGACTCACCCCAAGGCCTTGACACAAATGTGCTGGAAAATAGGTCAGCGGCTGCACACTGCTGCCTGCAGCCAGCCCTGGGCAGGTCAGGTGGGAGGGCGGCTCTGTGGGCGCTTCTGGGCAGGGCACCCCAACTCCAGCCTCCCCATGGGGGTGTGGGCTTTCCCACACTGACTGGAACCTTCTGCTGGACAGCAGGCTTGGGTCACCCCAGCTGATGGGGACAGGGTTGTTTCTGCCCCTTGTCTGCCAGGATTAGTGCGGCTGGGAACGCGCCTGGGAGCGGACTTGCTGTGCGGGTCAGCCTGGCCCCTTCCTGGGGCTCTCATTCCATCTCCTGTTTCAAGTCTCATTCTTCCAGCCAAAATATGTGTCCTTGCATCTCTCCTCTCCCCCATCAGCTGGGCACAGGCCAGGGTGTTGGCTCTGCCAGAGGGAGATGGCTTTACGGAAATGTTAAGGAATCAAAACTAGAGGCATGGCGGTTTCCAAGTTCAGGCTACTGAATGTCACCAACTCAAAGGTGCCATTGCCGTTCCCAGGATGTTAAAAGATGGCGAGATGCACTTGGTGGCTGCTACCACAGTGCAGCGGTGCCTGCAGGGGCTGGGGTGTCTGCTCTGTGGCTGGCTGGGGCCCCTCACAGCCCCAGCTTCTGTAATGAGGGATATCAGTGTCCCCAGGACCCACCGCTCCCTGAAGCAGGACGAGACAGAGCTTTCTGCTTCAGCTGAGGTCCTCCTGGGGGTGCCTCCTGCGGGGAGGGAGCCCACCGTGGGTCGAGGGAGGCAGGGGCAGCATCTAACTCCTGGCTGCTTCCTCTACACATGCACCAGGCCCCAGCCTGCCTGGCTCAGGGCCCCTCAGCGGTTTCTCCCATCTCAGAGTAGAAGCCCAAGTCCTTAGACGTGGGACGCCACAGTGACCTGCACAGGCCCCTCCCTGCCCGGCTGCTCCTCGGGAATTTGCTCCCCCAGGGTCTTTGCACCTGCTGCCCCCTTCCCAGAATTCTCCCCCTTTCAGACTCCCTCTCTGTGTTTCCTCAGTCCTCCCTGAACTCCCAAAATGGGAAACCAACACCCACACCCTGGCACTGGCCGGGCCCCTCAGTGGGTGGGGTCTTTGTCTATTTTGTTCAGGCATCTGTCCCCAGCACAGAGGTGGCACTCAGGAAGCCTGGACGGACGGATGGATGGATGGATAGATGGATGATGGACGGATGGATGGATGGACAGACGGGTGGACGGATGGGTGGATGGACAGATGGATAGGAGGATGGGTGATGGGAGGGTGGATGGATGGATGGATGGACAAATAGATGAATGGACAGGTGGATGATGGATGGATGGATGGGTGAATGGGAAGATGGATGACAGAAGGAGGGATGGGAGGATGGGTGGATGGATAGGAAGACGGATGGATGGATAGATCATGGGAGGATGATGGACAGATGGATGGACAAATAGATGGACAGGTGGATGATGGTGGTGGTGGATGGATGGATGGATGGGTGAATGGGAAGATGAATGGCAGAGGAAGGATGGGTGGGAGGATGGGTGGATGGATAGGAAGACGGATGGATAGATCATGGGAGGATGATGGTGGTGGTGGATGGATGGGTGGATGGGTGAATGGGAAGACAGATGGCAGAGAAAGGATGGGTGGGAGGATGGGGATGTGGATGATGGTGCCTTGTCTAGATGAGATGGTATCATAAGGAGAAACCACACCTCTGTCCTGACTTCATCCTGGACCCTGACCTGGACAAGGTCCAAGGAACCTTTGCCAGCTTCCTCATGGATGCCCCTCTCCTCCTCCCACTGGGCTCTGGACCAGCCCGGGTGTGACCACAGATGGAGGTGGGGGGGCCTGGGCGGTTTCCTCAGTGTCCAAGTCCCTGCCCTGCAGCCACGAGGATGGCGTCAGTTTATAAATGCAGCATGTGGAGAAAGTGCTAGAAAACTGTGAGCACGGTCAACTCTGGTGACTAGCCCAGTTCCCAGAGGCCCCTGCAGAGCTGCCTTTGTTCCAGGTGTCCTTGGGTTTGGATGATGGTGGGAGGGGAGTGGGTGTCCCCAGACAGGAAGGCAGGCTGAAGGCTGCCCCAGGGCCTCTGGCTACGGGGTGAGGGTGCCGTGGGGGTGCAGCCTGGCCTGGAACCCCAGGAAAGTGGCAGAGAGCAGCCTTGCTCTGTTAGGGCAACCGGGAACAGAGCCCTGGGAGGAGGCGGGGCTGGTGCCTGGGGCCCCTCCAGGCAATCCTCTGCCTCGGGGCCGGGTGCAGGGACAGACCAGGCAGCACAGACCCCAGCTAACGGGCAGGGCGGTCTCCATCTGGTGTCCCTTCCTGCCCTGTCCACACTTCACTCCTTGGGCCACTGAGACCTCAGGGCTGCAGTGAGCACTGACCGCATCCCCACCGGGTGGTGTCCTCTGCCTACAAAGGTGCCCAGTGGGTGTGACTCTCCCTCTGCAGGCGTCACATGCTGGCAGAGATGGAAACCAAATCCCCCTCCATCCCCCTTCCAGCCTGGCGCCCCCGGCCAGGACCTCACAGCACTCCCACCACCTGGACAAGCCAGCACGCAGCTGAGTCCGTGGGCAGCCCCAACAGCCCACCCCCCACTCTGCCCCGCCGGGAGAGTCCGGCGTGGCCCTGCTGTCCCCACGATGCACGGATTCACCTTCTTCCCTGGCTCAGCATCCCCTGCTCCTTGCAGCGATGTCTCCACCACTGGCCAGGGTGTCTTTGGGCAGGACCAGTGGGCTCCTCGCAGGCAGCTGCTGCCGGGAAGCCCAGCAGAGGCGCCCCCCTCAGCTCGGGGCTGCAGCTGCTCAGGCCAGGGCTGCTAAAAATACCCCATTCCTGGGGCACCAGCTCCTCCGTGCTCAGGAGGGGTCACCCCAGGTTAGGCCCTTCCTGGCCTCAAATGGGGCTGGAGGGTCCCCACAGTAGAAACAAGTAAGTCCTGTCACCTCAGGGATCTGACCTCAGCACGTTTGGACGTTCTGCCCCTTTTGCTGAGAGCCCACCCAGGTGACGCGGCCCCTCCCGTGAGCCAGCTGAGGGGAGGAGGCTGTGGGGGGACCCCAGCAGGCAGCAGGGTCGCAATGGGAATGGGGGGTGGGGGCTATGATGAAGGAACGGGATTTGGGGGGCTGCGGGTGCAGAGCAAGCTGGAGCAGATGGAGGCGGAGAGAAGGACGAGGTCCAACTCTTCTCCTTTGGTAATTTTCTTTTACAATGAGAAAGTATTGTTGGTTTGAATTCAAATGTAAGAAAGGTTTGTACAGGAAGTCAGCCCACTGGGTAAGGGGCAGGGAAACTGTGGGAGGCCAAAGGCAGGAGCCAGTGACCAGTGGGCAGCCCCTGGACAGGCACAGAGTGAGGTCCACGTCTGCCCCCAAACGTCCCTGTCCCTGACCCTCTGACTACAGGAGCTGGTGGCCTTAGGGTTGGGTCAGGCTGGGGGCATCCCCCGAGGTAACATCTGCCTTTGGCTCCAGAGCTCGCTGAGGAGGCGGAGGTGCCACGGGCCACCCTGGGGGCCCCAGCCCACGGGCCGGGAGACGGCGGCCACACGCCGGTGGCTGAGGAGGACATGGGCACCCCACTGCCCACCTCAGGGCTCCTGCAGGTCACGGAGAGGCGGCGTAAGTAGGGCCCCTGCCCAGCATGCTCTGCAGGGACCCCTGGTGCCCGGGGGGCAAAGGTGTAAGAAGGGGAGGCCTGGGGCAGAGCAAAAGGGGGACCCCAGAAAGCTCTTCATTGCCTCAATCTCATTCTGACCATGCTGTGCTTTGTGGAAAGTTCCAAATCTTCTGGGGCCTTGTAGGGGCCGCGCTCGTCCCTAGCCTTGCAGGCAGCTGTGGGCTGACCGTGCGCCCCGGCCCCTGCCCCTCCCTCCAGAGCCTCTGAGTAGTGTCTCCTCTCTGGAGGTCCACTTCGACCTGCTGGACCTCACTGAGCTGACGGACATGTCTGACCAGGAGCTGGCGGAGGTCTTCGCCGACTCAGATGACGAGAACCTTGCCAGCGAGTCCCCGACAGGTGAGGGGTGGTGGGGAGGCCAGCTGCGTGTCCCAGGATTCCTCAACGGTGCCTCCCAAACCCACGGACTTGAACGTGCCGCTTCTTCCTTAATTGCACTTTTCTAACAGGCAACAAAAGGCTGAAGGTCCCATCTGAACGTGGAGTTTACTCAGTGAATGTCCATCACAAGCTTGGCCCAGCTCCAAGCTAGGGGTGGCGTGTTGGCTAGACTTGGCCTTCTGCCAACAGCCTCCGTCGAGGCCACTGCCCTGACTCGGTTTCCCCTCCTGTTCCTGAGGGTGCACTGCCAGTTGCCCGAGACCCTACAGGCCTCAGAACCGCCAGGTGGCCTTGGGGCTGTCCTTCCTCCCCTCTCCCCCAGCCCACCTACCCAGGGACCCTCAGGGCTGGTCTGGTCACCCCAGATGGTGAGTGGGAGGGGGCTCAGCCCTAAGAGCGGCCAGCTTGCAGGTGGGTGGACCCTCATCACAGGCACCACGAACCAGCAGTGAACACGGGACCCCCTGCCCGCGCCCACCCCCCGCACAATGCCTGCCTGTACCCTGGGGGGCTGTTGGGGCGGAAGGGGCCCTGCATGTGCACGCGTGTGTGCGCGTACTGCGCAGCTTCCCATGACTGCCGCTCACGTGTGCCTGAGCGTACCCAGGGGGCCCGCCCAGGGGGCCCCCCCAGGGGGTGTTTTGGCACCTGCTCATGGCCAGGACGAGCCGCTGCCCGCAGGGCACAGCATGAGGGGCACTGGGGCGGTGGGGACACACATCTGCTCCAGGCTGAGGACCCAGGGCCGCCCTCTGAGGAGCTGCCAAGCGGCTGCCTCGTTGGCCCAAGGGCGCCTGGGTACCACCCCGCAGGGCCCTGGCCTGAGGGAGACCAGGCATGGCCATCGCCAGCATCTCCCCAGAGGTGGGCCCACGTCTCACCTCACGCCTGCCCCTGGCTCTCAGAGACCCTGCAGCGTGAGCTGCACCAGGGACAGAGCCTGCAGCCGAGACCCGACCCCTACCGGGCCGTATACCAGGTGCGGGGGCCACAGCCAGCCCTCCTGGGTGCTCCTGGGCCAGCTGCACACCATGGGGTGGGGACACACCAGCATTTTGTGAGCTCCGGGGCTACATGTGGCCAAGGAGACCCCTGGCTAGCGGCCTCCTTGGTATACTCAGGTACACACGGGTCACCAGGAAGCTGTGCAGAATGCACACACATGCACACATGCTCACTGGCATGTGCTTGTGGACACACTCACACATGCACACTCGTGTTGTCACATGCCTTCTCACAGGCACACACCCACACTCGGGCTCACACACACGCTTAAAGACACACACAGGCCACCCCCGCCAGTCCCAGGCGCCCTCACCAGCTGTGCTGACTCCGCTTCCTGCGCCCCCAGGTCTGCACCCGCTGCCCCGGGCTGGCTGCCTGCGCTCCCCCTCCTGGACCCGGGCGAGGGCAGCGCAGAGCCGGGAGAAGCTGCCTCTGGCCGATCCTGAGCGACAGGCCGTGCTCGTGGACGCTTTCCCCACTGTGGAGAGGCCCAAGGAGGAGTAGGTGCCTCCGTCCACCAGGCCGTCCAGGGCCCCAAGGAGAGAGCCCGACCCCAGAGCACAAACACCCAGAGACCCAGCGCCAGCCCGTCCCTGGATCGGGAGCCCGTGGCCTGCACAGCCCTGGTCAGGGCCTGGGAAAGATGAGGCTGTTGGCTTGACCAGCCTTCTGGAAAGTTCTGCGTGCGGGACTGGGGCTCATCTGATTCCATGTGGGCTCAGCGTACGGGGGACCCGAGCCAGTGAACCAGGCCGCACATGGCCAAGCAATTGGCACGGAAGCATCTTGGCGTCTTCCCTGTGTCGTGACTGAGCTGACCTCAGCGGAGAAGGCGCCCGCTCAGACCCTCTGCCTCGGACCGTGGCCTGGGGCTCAGCCTGGAAAGTCCACTTTGAGTTCAGTTCCTCCCTTCCTGCGGCCCTGTCTGGCCCTCCCCGGGGGCCTGCGCCTCTCAGCTCAGAGCACCAAAAGCCGCCACCACTGCCTCAACTCGGCTCACGCGCCCTCACTGCTGTGGGGGCAGGGGCTGGGGGTTCGCCCACCCGCTTCTCTTCTCCCCGTCACTGCCGTCTCAGCCCCACCTGCACGCGTATGCACAGGCGTGGCAGGTGTTCTCAGCCAGGGGCCTGGCCTGGGCGGAGCAGCTCTGAGGAGGGCGAGGGGCTCCCAACAAAGGACGTGAGGGTACCTGGCACAGACCCCTTCCCCCAACTTAGGGGACCCCAGCTTAGTTGCTCCTGACACTGCTTTTTATGTGCAAAGGGGCACAAGTTTGAAAGCAAGTCAAAGAAAGGTTTTAAAATAAAGTTTGTCTCCTTTTTGTCCCCAAGCCAATGTGCCGCCCCCTCCCCAGCTCTCCAGCCACTCCTGGAGAGCCATTTATAGAAGGCAAGCTCAAGGTCCAGACCCACCCTAGGCCCCCACCCCCTGGGGTCTCCTCCTTTCTAGGGCAGAGCACAGCAGAGGGTGGGGTTCGGCACGGGCACCTCCAAAGTGACTGATTTCTAGTCCTCATGTCACACAGTGAATCATTAGGGCTGGGAACTGTGCCCAGCGGAACAGTGGAGGTCCAGGTGGGGTCCGTGCCCTGCCTTCCCGACATAGGGGTCACCTCTCCTCAGATCGCCGTGACGCGGGAAAGGAGCTGGCCCCGTGACGTGCCAAGACCCCAGAAGGGTCTCAGCCGGCCTCCTGGGCCAGTGGGCTGGACGGACTCAACTCTGCTGTGGGCCCTTCTGGAAGGGCCGTGGCTCCAGCACCTGTGCAGGGCTGCCCACCCCCCCCCAGAGGAAGGCGGGCCCCTGTGGATGTGGACAACACAGCCCAGCTTAGTGGCTCCAGGTCTGCTGGGGAAGTGGAGTGGCCCCCACATCAACTGTAGGCCCTCCAGGGGTGGAGGGGAGGTCCACGCCCTAACCTGGGGCTGGAGCCAGGAGCCAGCAGATGTCACTGCCAGGAGGGGTGGGGCTGAACAGGGGGACCCACCCCCAGGGACCCTGGGCGGGGCTGGGGGCAGGGGGACGATGAGGAGGAGGCGGCAGCAGAGGTAGTGCTGGCACGAGGGGCCTCACCCCAGACGGCGAGGGCTCTGGGGGGGCCCAGCCTGTTGGGGGTCACGTGATGGAGGCGGACCCTCCTGCAGAGCCCTCTCTGCACAGGAGGGCCCAGGCCACAGGCCCCGCGGCAGACAGCAGCCCCCTCCCAGCAACACGCAGCACGAGGAGCCCAAGCCCAGTTCTGCCCCGAGGAAGCTGCCCCATCCCCTCCTGCAGCCCCCTGGGCCCCTCATACCCATACCGGGAAGGAGACTCCCAAACAGCCTCTGCCTGGTGTAGGTTGGGGAGGGGCTGTGCTGTGAAGCCTGCAGACACCGTGACACCAGAGGGGACTTCCTGGGAAGCCCCAGCAGGACCCAGCGGCTCAGCGGGTCTGGGTGGGAGAAGGCTGCCACTGCCATTCAGCACTGGAGAGTCTTAAAATGCAATAATGTACATTTTACATAAAGCAAAAGTTGAAAGCTTGTCCCAAATTGGAAATTCTGTTTTTGAGACTCTGAGGCAAGCATAACAAGCAATTTGGGAAGTTTAAGACAGAGTTCCCACATCTGGTATCAGCCAGGCCTGAGAACAGAGATGGGTGAGGATGGCAAGCTGATCCAGGGGCAGCTGAACTGCAGGCGGCTGGGCCCCCTTGACAGTCTGGGTTTCCTCTGTGATGTAGGAAGAGCCTCTTACCAATCCAAATGGCTATTTAAAACACGCAGCACTTCCCCTAGGCTTACTGGCTTGATAACCCACATTGACACTTCTCCACGAGGCGCCCACCAGGGAAGCTGCAGTCCTGCTGCCACCAAAGGCCAGACCCTTCCCCTAAACTTACGCGCCCGCTGCCCATGCCCACCTCCTCCCAGGCTGCGGCTGGGCCCCCACCTGGCGGCTGCCGGCTCCTGGGCCCTCTCTCTGGAAGGATGTTTTGGGGACAGAAAACCCCTGTGGCTCAGAGGCCCTCACCTGCAGGCAGCATCATGCATTTAATTTGTTTCCCGTGATTCTGGCAGCTGCTTTGCACAGGATCTGGGTGCGCGCAGAGGGGTGGGGGGCGGCCGCACACTCTGGCCAGGGGTCCCTGCACGGGCCTCTCTGTGCTCTCCCCCTCCCGCCCTCAGGTCCAGCCCTTCAGCCCCTCAGGGACGTGCCCTCCACCCCTTCTCCTGGACCTCCTACTCGAGGAGCCGCTTGCCCACCTGTGAGCCAGCGGCCGGCGGCACTCTCCAGGCCCCACAGGACAGAGGCCGCAGCAGTCGCCACATGCAAGGAGAGCACAGGTCCCGGCAGGGAAGGCCCAAACCTGACCAGTTCTGCAAGGGCGGGCACAGCCTCACCTTTGACCTGTGACCCGTGACTCGAGCTGCGTCCCCAGTCACCTTCTCCACCTGCCCCTTGCACCATGTCAGCAGGTCCAGGGTCCACTCGTAGGCGGAGCTGAGGAGCCTTCGAACCTCCTTGGCGATGAGCTGGGCTGTCGCCTCACTGCACGGCTTCTCCACCAGGTCTCACCCTGTCGGGGATGTTGAAGGACACCTGGCCCATCTTCTCACTCATCCCAAACTGGACAACCTGGAAGTGAGCAGACAGCCCAGGGTGAGCCTGTGCCCCACCTGGTGGCCTTCCTCAGGTTGTCCTGAGCACCTGTGGTGACCCCGCCCCCAGCATCACACACGTGGCCAAAGAGCTACTCCCACACGCACAGGTCCTGCTCCTTGGGCAGGTACTGGGAGCAGCAGAGCCCTTTCCCCGGGGGATGATCGACCTGCAAGACACGCATCCACAGGAGTCACCCCAGACCTGGCCACCTGCCCCTTCCACTAACAAGTGGAAGGAAAGAGGCCCCTGGCTTCCCCAGGTCACCCGAGAAAGCCCCCGCCTCGGAGGCTCTGCTGACAGGCGAGCGTGAACTGAACCCAGCCCATCCCACGGGGCCCACCCCACCCCTCGGCCGACTCCCAGATTCCAGACCAGCAAGTTCTGTGACAAGCAAGCACGCACGCTGCCGCCCTGCATGGCGTCCCGTGCATCCCAGAGGCCAGCCGGTAGGTGGCAGGACTGACCTTCAGCAGGGGCCCACGTACCACCCACCACTGCGTGCCCGGCCTCGCGCTGGGCCACAGCCACCTTCTGGCTGGCCTGCAGCACCTGCGTCGTCTTCTCAAGGCCTAGAGACGTTCCAAGGCGGCCGAGGTGGGAAAGAGCGGGCTTCGGGCCCGTCCACACCTGGGGGTCGGCCCCATGCAGCCAGGACAGACGCCCAGGCCTCAGCTGCAGGCCTGCCTGAGCCCCCCCACCCAAGCTGCAAACACACGCCTGCCAGAGTCTGCTGAGCTGAAAGAGGGAGGCCAAGGCAGCCCCCCAAGGCAGCCGTTCCCGCCCCCCTCCCCGCCCCACGCACCTCCTGGGGAAGAAGCCTCGCTCCATCTTCCACACCATGACGTAGACCTGCTTCTAATCTTTCCCCAAACCCTCTGGTGCCCTGGAAACTCTGTGCAGGTCCCAGGAGAAACCTCGGTGCGGCGGTAGGTCCCTGGCTCCAGTTCTAGTTTGGAAATCTGGCTACAGGCCCTGTACTAAGGAGGACGCTGGAGCCCCAGTGAGCGCTCAAGAATCAGCGGCAGGTGCGTCAGAGCTGGGGACACGCGCGGAGCCTGCGTCCCCCTCCCCAGGGGCAGGCTCTGCCGCTCACCTCCAAGGGCCCTCTCGATGGCGGCAGGCGGCGACTGGCGCCGCTTTGGCACAGACAGTGGAAACGTCGGCACCTGGCCAGAAGGAGCAGTAGCAGAAAGCCGCTGTTGCGGGGCAGGAAAGCTTCCAGCAGACAGAACAGGTCTGAGCTTCAGCAAGGGGCTTGAAGGAATGGGACTGCTCGTCAGTCATCATTATTTTTAACCAAGTTTTTTTTAAACAACTGTATTGAGGTATAATTTATATAACACAGAATTCATACATTTTAAGTGTGCAATTCAATAATCTTTAGTAAATTTACCAAGTTTTGCGACCACCATGATAATCTAGCGTTAGAACATTTCCACCATCCCAGTAAGCTGCCCATGCTCCTTCAGTTAATTCCTTTGGGTTTTTTGTTTCTTTGTTTTGGCTTTTATAAAGGGTATTTATTTGGGGTAGAAGCTTACAGTCACAAGGCCCTAAAGAGTCCAACTCAAGGTACCCTAAGAGGTTCTTTCTCACCCAAAGTCATTGGCCACGTGTTGAAGCAAGATGGCAGGCGATGTCTGTGAGGGCTCAGCCTTCCTCCTCCCTCTTAAGGCTCCGTGGTCCCAGCTCCTGATCTCAGCTGTAGGCTGGTATAAGGCGCGTCTCTCTCTCTCTCTCTCATTTCTCGTCTCCCTCATTGCTTTCCAGGCTCAGCTGCTCTGTTCTCTGCACAAGGTCAGCTGTAGACTATCAGGCTCTCCTCTCTTCCCGGGGCGTGTCTATGGAGCATTCTCTCTTCCTTGTGTGTGATTCTCTGTATCCTTTAGTTAATTCCTATTCCCGCCCCCAGCCAACCACTCACCCACTTCCTGACTCTATGGATCTGCTCGTTCTGGCCTTTCATATGAGTGGAATCAGACAACATGTGGCCCTTGGTGTCTGCTTCTTTCAGTTAAGCATCATGTTTTCAAGATTTTGTAGTATGTATCTTTACTTTATTTCTTTTTACGGGTGAACTAACATTCCAGTGTATGGTGTACCATATTTGTTTATAAATTAGTCTGCTGACAGACATTTGGGCTGTTTCCACCTTTTAGCTTTTGTGAATAACCCTGCTAGGAACATACAGGAATGAGTCTTTGTGTAGACATACATTTTCTATTCTCCTCAATTCCACCTAGGAGTGGGCTTGCTGAATCATAGGGGAATTCTGTCTAACTCTTTGAGGAATCGCCAAAATGTTTTCCACAATGGCTGCACCATTTTACATTTCCACCAGCAGTATATGAAGATTCCAATTTCTGCACATCCTAACCAAAAATTGTTCTTTTTGACTATAGCCATCCTAGCGGATGTGAAATGGTAACTTCTTGTGGTTTTGGTTTGCATTTTTCTAATGATTAAAGATATTGAGCATCTTTTCATGTGCTTGTTGGTCTTTTGTTTATCTATGGAGAAATGCCTATTCAGATACTTTACCCATTTTCTTTCTCTTTTTAGGAGGTCCCAGGGATCAAACCTGGGACCTCATACATGGGAAGCAGGTACTCAACTATTTGAGCTACGTCTGCTCCCCCGCCCCCATTTTCTTTTTAATTGTCATTTTGTTCTTAAGTTATAAGAGTGCTCTGCTTATTCTGGATACTAGAACCTTATCATATATGATTTGCAAATAAATATATTCTCCCATTCTGTGGGTTATTTTCTCACTCTCTTGATAGTGTCTTTTGATACACAAAAGTTTTTAATTTTGATGAAATCCAATTTATCTATTTTTTCTTTTGTTAACCAGTGCTTTCGGTCTCATATTTGTGAAACCATTGCCAAATCTAAAATAATGAAGATTTACCCTATGTTTTCTTATAAAAGTTTCATAGATTTAGTGCTTACACTTAGGTCTTTGGTCCATTTTGAGCCAGTTTTATATATAGTGTGAGGTAAAGGTCCAACTTCATTTTTTTTTTTTTTGCATGTGGCTATCCAGCTGTCCTGGCACCATTTGCTGAAGAGATTTTTCTTTCTTCCACTGAATGGTCTTGGCCCCTTGCTGAAAATCAATTGCCCGTTATTGTATGGTTTTACATCTGGACTCTCAATTAGAATCCATTGGTCTGTATGACGACCCTTATGCCAGCATCATAGCGCTTTGATTATTGCAGCTTTGTAGTAAGTTTTGAAATCAGGAAGTAAGTTCTTGCAGCCGTTGGGCAATTTGATGTAATTATGAATTCCAAAAATATAACTGGATCATGCTTGTAAACTGGTCTGCTAATCTGGGCGTGATTAAGTTATGATTAGGGCGTTGACTGGGCCACGTCAGTAGGGTGTTGAGCCCCACCCCTTGGTGGGTGGGGAATCGAATATAAAAGGCAAAGCAAAGGACAGAGTTGAAGTGGTTTTTGAGAAGGAGTTTTGATGTTGGAGTTTTGATGGTGGAGAGAAGGCCCCAGAAGAAGAGAAGCGAGCCGTTCGCCTAATAGTCTACAGCTGACCTTGTGGAGGAAACAGAGGCGCTGAGCCCGGAGAGAAACGCAGCCCCGGGAAGAGAGGAACCCCAGAAGCCTGCACACTGGCAAACGTCGGCAGCTGTCTTGCTCCAACACATGGCAATGGACTTTGGTGAGGGAGAAACTTATGCTTTATGGCCTGGTAACTGTGGACTTCTACCCCATATAAATACCCTTTATAAAGACCAACCCATCTCTGTTATTTCGCATTAGCGCCCCTTTGGCTGACTAATACAGTCCTCTCAATTTGCTCTTTTTCAAGCTTTTGATTTCTCAGGATATCTTGCAGTTTCTTTTTTTTTTTTTTTTT